>CAMOHE010050476.1:44510-78959 GCA_946598075.1 Artocarpus hirsutus | reverse complement strand
TATTTAATCATTTATTTGTTTATTTATTTACTCATTCAAGTTCATTTTTTAAATGTTTATTTGATTAATGAGATTTCCATTAAAATTAAATGTTTTAAATAAATAGTCATACTGAGCCTTTTGCTCACATTTTATTTGTTTTAAAATCTTATCCTATAGATGGATATCAGCTTAGGATTGGAGAAAAGTCCGCTGACCGGACTTGCGATCAGTAGAAGATTTTGGTAGGTTGTATTATAGCAAAACAAGGCATGTAAATTCTTAACTCTCACTTTTATTTTTGGACTATGGTTGTATTATAATATTGTCAGTACTATGTGTGTACACAAGATGTGGGTCAGTGGGACCCATTTTCTCCTCACCTTAGATTTTGGTTGTTTTTACTGGTTCCTTATTGTTTATTTTGTTATTCTCAGTTGTTCAAATGTTATAACTGTTAGCTTTAAATCAACAATTTTAAAATTACCATATTTTTTACTAATAAAATTAATTCTAAAACCCAATTTTTAACTAAATTTTTACTGAATTAACTTAATTAATCTACCACGTCACCTCCCGTACTTCGGGGCGTGACAATCAATCTCCAATAGGGCATATACTTCAGACTTCTTTCCATGTTTCGCCTCATGGTTTAGCGGATATCTCCTTATAATTGTCAAACTTACAATGTTGATCCTAATGAACCAATACTTAGTAGATCCGCAATATTGGACAATATATGGATCCATCCCAAGTGAACCGAGTTGAAACTCCAATCGAATCAAAGATATTGTTGAATCGATCCATCCCATTATTCGAACAAATAATGGGTTAGCGGTAATAAAGGAAATAGTTCGGCTTGAGTCGACTGTTCCTTTTAGGTTTGAATCATTCTGATCATAACTCGGACCACCTAAGTTGCGCCTTTGCTTAATGATTTGGGTCTGACCAAATCATACCCCAACAATATATTATTATGTTTTTTTTGTTTACATATGTTATTATATATTTTTATCATATGTTGATTTTAAATTTGCTAAATTAAAATTAAATAATATAAAAAATTGTATTTGTTTTTGACAATTAAAAAAATTAGTCACTTACTATAGGAGTTTATTTGATTCCATGACCACATCTTAGTCAATGAAGGAAAGGACTTTTCTTCATTTTAATGAAATAGTGACTAAAATTTAGTCACTTCAAATTTACGATCAAACCATTCGGTGATTGTTTGTTAGTCACTACAAAATTATAAATAAAACATTTCAACGACTTGCTAGTAGTCACTAAATTGGTTCTTTTGGCGGCCAAAGAATTTGTCACTATATGTCTAAAAATTCATTTAATGGCAACTATTTACTAGTCACCAATTAACTGCCATATTATTTGATTTCCTTGCAAAATAAATTTTGATGCCCTCAAAATTTTCTTGTGACTAACCAAAAGCTCACTTTCAACAAATTTTTTGGTCACGAAAAGTATGAATATTTAACGACCACAAAATTCTAATGACCAAAGACTTTCTGCGCCCATTCTGCGACTAAACTCAAACTTTTTATAACTAAAAAAATAGCTGTTGAAGATGAAATTTCTTGTGGTGATAAAATTTTCTGGCTACATTGAGATATGTGCAATACATTACGCGTGTACTGGATTGTGTCCGTTTGCCTGAAATATGTAATCAAATATGAATGGATGGCTGAGAATTAATTAATATGGTAAAACATGTTTTATGACTTCAATGAAAATCTTATACTGTGCTTGCATGTGTGTTAAAACTATCGTATCAAGTACTTGTAATACTCTGCAAGTCAATAATAAAGCTTCAATTAATAACCTTATAATTGAATTCACCGTATTGTATACAATTTTGGGAATCACGATTAGTACAACGCCCTGCTTTTTTGCATTTCGGAATAAATTATCATGTTGTACGGTTGCCCTAATGGTCTCTTGACTAACATTAGCTATATGTGTTGCAAAGTAGACACCTTTGGCCCCGTTGATTTTGTTCTCAAAATTTTTAAAAATATTTTTACATATTTTTTAAGACAAAAATTTTAAAAACATTTTTAGTATAATTTTTAAAAAATATTTATTTTTTAAAACAAAAATACTTTCACCTATTTTAAAAACAATATCAAACGGCCCCTTTAATTTACCAAAAACAAAAACAATATCAAACGGTCCCTTTAATTTACCAAAAACAAAAATGTAAAACAAAAAATAAGCAAAAAAAGAACGGCACAAATTTATAGTTTAACCCTTAACATGAGGGTTATGTTCATTTTTTTTTTTTGCAGAATAATTCACTATAATGATAAAAAAATTTATAAGAAAAAAATTACAGACCAATCGCATTGGGATGAAATTGTAACACCCCGAGAATTTTTAATGCATTAAATTAAGGATTATATTAAGATGAAAAATACAGTTTAAGAAAAAATACTGTATAATAACATGAAAAATTATACAATATTAGAATAACGCAGTGTAAAAAGGAGGCCGATACAGTACAAGTATATTACTAAGTGAAAACACAGATACGAAAATATCATGATTGGCCTTCAAAAGTGAACGAAAAGTAAGTTAAATATTTTTATACAGTCCAAAGATAGAAAGTATACTGATGTGGTCACGGCAATACAAGAAAAACACTGCATGATAAAAAAATTACACTATAAATTTTTAGCTCCACAAAGTGGACAGTCCTTGGTTTTCTATTAAGTCACATGTCTAGAAAAGTGGCCCAATCACCTCATGCCACCTAAGGTTATACTCATGGATTACCATGAGTCATCAAAGAGTGATAAGAAGCATTAAAGCATGCTTATCACAAATTTTTCTTCTTCTTCTCCCGCAAGTTCCCATGGCAGCCATTGAAGAGGTTGTCAAAAAAATTTCTCAGCCCCAAAACTTTGCAAAAACAACCCCACTTGAGTTCAAGAGGTGAGATTCAAGGATTTTAAAAAGTTTTAAGGTAAAATCCTTAACTTTTTTCAAGGTTTTTCATGGGTTAAGGAAAGAAAGTGATTCAAGGTGTTCTTGCATGAAAAATAGTGTTTAAGAAGGAGATCTAAAGGAGCCTTGGAAGGCTAGATATCAAAGAGTACTATATGGGTAAGTTTTAAGTTTCAAAGTTTTGAAATTTTGTAATTTTGTTTTGATTTTTATTTTTTTGAACCTATGTGGGTTCTTGAGCATGTATTTGATAAAATTTTATGGATATGTGACGTATGGCATGTTGAAGTTGTGAAATTTTGGTTTATGGTGCAAATGGTAGTTTTTGCAAAAAGTGTTATTTTTGTAATTTTAGTACTAAGTTTGCAAAAATGATAATTTAGCATGAAAATGATTGAAATAGGGGTTGGAACTGCTTTTATAAGGGTAGAAATGTTGATTAGAAACAGATGTTTACAAAAATGCCCCAAGGACTAAATTGAAAGAAAAAGTTCTTTCTCAGAAAATTTAAAAATCAGTCAAAAAGTCCCTCTAAACGTGGAAATTTTGGAAAAGTTAAAACACAAAAGTTGTAGATCTCGATGAAACTGTCAGGCATAATGGACAGGTCGCCAAAAATCTCAACCGATTTTGAGATTTTAATTTTACAAGAATTTGTTGAAATTGAAAAAAAAATTTAAAGGGCAAAAATGTCATTTTTACAAAGAATTTTGAACGTGGTACTTCAAGCAAAAATGTTGCTTATGAAAAATAGAGACTAATGGTTTAAAAAGATTATTTTTGATTCTGGGGATAAAAAATGCAAATATTTCTATATTGGGGTAAAACCGTAAATTGTGTGAAAACTTGGTTTTCACTAGAGAACGTTGATTTTCTTTACTACTGTAGGCAGTAAGTATTATATATGCTAAGTTTTAAGGATTTAAAGTTCAGTCAAGGAATGAATGAAAGGAATGAGATTAAGGGCAAAATGGTCATTTTATGAAAAAGGCCAAAATGGACCCGAAACGCCCGATGTCAGGAAACGTTTCTCAGTGAAAATTTTTTCGTGTTATGTAAGTAATGAAATATTAAAGTTAAGTAATAAGTTTTATTAAGTTAAGAAATGGACGAAAAACCCGTTACGGGTAAAATCGTCATTACTAAGAAAACGGCTCGAATGGAGTCGAACACTCCGATTTAGAATAATGTTCTAAGATGGAAAATGTTCCGTAGCATGTTAAATAATGTAACCGTCATGTGTGACGAGAGATTTAATAAGGGATGTTTAAGTAAAGGAAAAGTAACCCCGATGGGTTACTGAATTAAGTTAAGAGAAGGGTAAACGGATACTGTACAAGACAAGTTAAAAAGAAAGAATAGTTAATGTACATATTTTATTATCAATTGAGTGGATTGATAATAAAGAAAGTTAATTAATAAGTCAGCTGTCATTTGATCAGGACATAGGAGCCGACTAATGAAAGGAAAATGAATAGGACAGGAACGGAATAGAGAACGCTAGAGCATAGCTGGGTAAGTTCATACCTCACTTACAGCATGAAGTAAATAGTTTTCAAATACTTATATATATGTTTTCAAATGTGTTTGCAATTGTTATGCAAGTTTTTTTTTAAAGTATGTTTGCATTTATTATGAAAAGAGTTTTAAAGATTCAAAGTAAGATTTGCAATGAATTTGCAAGTATTATGTTTAAAGTCTATTTGCATATTGATATGCATAATGTTTTTAAAAGTTTAAGTTATGATTTTCAAAGTATTTAAAGTATGTTTTGCATTTTAACAATGCATAATATTTTATAGTTTAAGTTATAAATTTTATGATGCATTTGTTATGCAATAAGTTGTATATGTTATGCAATAAGTTTCATAATACAAGTTATGGTTTGAAAATTGTGTTGTGTTTTATGTTGCATTTGTTATGTAATAAGTTGCATTTGTCATGCAATAAGTTTTAGAGGATAAGTTATGATTTACAAAATGTGTTTGTATTTTATAATGCATTTGTTATGCAATATGTTGCTTTATTATGCAATAGATTTTACGGTACAAGCTATAAATTGCAAGTGTGTTTGCATATAATGTGATTGCATTTGACATGCTCACTAAAGTTAATAAGAGGGTAACGTAAAAATAAAAAGAAAGTGTCGTACCAGCCTCTTTGTTATGAGGTAATGAAAGTAAAGTCAATGTTTAACCTCCTAGATGTGAGGGTACATGACCTCGAAGTTCGATGGTCTCAAGTCTTTCGCAAGAAAAGCATCATGTTTATGATCTCATGATTAATGAGTTGGTACGAACACTAAAGTAAGATAAGAAAAGTAAAGGTAAGATAAGGAAAGATAAGGATGAGAATAGAAAGTTAAAGTAAGATAAGAAAAGTTAAGGAACAAAGATAGAAGGTTAAAGTATGAAAAGTCAAACATACTGAGCGTAAGCTCATAAAAAGTTTTTTCATTCTGTAGGTAGCCTTATGGGTGACCAATAGGACCCGCTAGAAGGGCTGGGTGCTGCGGAGGGTAGATACGAAAATTTGGGTATGGACATCTCCATGGTTTTGCTTCTGCTATTTAAAAAAAATATTTTCTATTGTTTAATATTGTGTTTATGAAGTTTTAAGAAAATGAGAGTTTTAAGATATGTTTTCAAAGTTAAGTCATATTTTACAAAATGTTTTATCTAATTGTAAAGTTAAGTTTTAAGCTTTGACTTAATAAATGTTCCTTGTTAAGTTTTAATGAACGATTTGAAATGATTTTATAGATAAATATTGAGTGAGGTCTCAACCTGAATGGCGACAAAAGTCGCAATAGTTTTAAGTACGTTTTAAAGAATGTTTAAAGAAAAAAAATTTTAATTAAGTATTTTCTTACTAAGTAAATAAGATTATTGTTTAAGAACGATATTTAATGAAAGTAAAGTGACTGTTCGAAAAATCGGTTCGCGACAGAAATAAGGATGTGTGGTAGTATGATCATTACATTTTCTAATATTGTCATGTGTTGTGGTATGAATAAAACCCGGCATGTGCTCTTTGATACTACCCTGGTAATCAATAAAAGATCTTAAATGTTGAATCCAATTTACCTTTTAGTCAAGGATGTCGTTTGCTGTTGTTGCTTTTAAACTTTTTTTGTAGTTCCCCTCTAGTTTTCTAATGTTATGCACTCTGTTGCCGTTTTCTTACGATGATTTGTGCCTTTTGTCGTTTCTTACGTTTTATGATTATAATTTGTCGCCCTATTCTCTTAATTTCGTCGTTGGGTCTTGGGGGCAACATTTGCCGTTTTTACGTGATTTCCTTTTCTTCTTTGTTGTCGTTTATTTTTATTTCCTTTTCAACCAATTATTTGAAAACTTTTTGTTAAAAATTCTTTTGAGGCCAAAACATTTAAAACTAGCTACCAAGGAAGGGGTAGAAGTCCTACCTCAATACTCGTGTCGGTGTCCCACACCGTAATCCCGGTCCGCTATACATTAGCTCTGCGGATCCACGCACAATCTTAAATGAAAACTAGGTCTATTAGTATCTAATGTGAGATATTCTATGTTACCAAATCATCTCATGGTGTCCTAATGTGCCATTTAGGTTTATAAAATCATTTTACAAACTCAAAATTTCAATCAGGGTTCAAAACGGTAAAAATGGGTGAAAAATTACAAAATTTTCACCATATCGGTTGGCTTGCTGTCCCCTGTTTTGGCCGGCCGAACTACACAATTCGGTTTGCCGAAAAATCAAGTCCGGTTAGCCAAACTTTTTTCAGGTTCAGCCTGCCAGTCGTATGAATCTGGCCTGCCGAACATGAACTTTGGCCTGCCGATCTGGAAAAATTTTAGAATTTTTCAGGCATGGGATTTTACCTTTCGGACTCAAATATCAAATTTCAACCTGTTTTCTCAAATCTCAGGCATGAATAATGATCATAGTTGATAGAAAAACATAATTGATTACTTTCTAATGCATTAAAACAAGATATAGACCAAATTTTTAGAAAAATCCAAAAATGGAAAAAATTAGAGGAAAATGAAATTTTTTTTATTTAAATCCGTTTTTAATCAAACAAAGTTTATATTCTAGTTATTCTAAGTTCTTCTAACCTAGATTGAAGGTTTTTTAGGCTTAGAAAAGCTTAGATTTCAAAATACAAGAAAATTTAAAAAATTGAAAAAGTTTTAAAATTTAGAAACTAACCTCGAATTCAAGTTTCGAATCACGTTTGTGGTCGCTGAATCTCGTTCCTGAGCCTTCAATCCGTTAACTTGAAGCTTGGGTTTCATTTTTTCTTTCAAAAATTTTGAGAGGGGATTGAGGGAGAGTGAGAAACCGAGAGAGAGAGTGAGAAAGAGAGAGAGACGGGTGAGAGAGAGGAGAGAGAGAGTGTGAGTGAGAGTAAGAAAGAGAAAGAGAGAGTGAGAATAAATAGAGGAAAAATTAAAATGGGCGTTTTTACTGTGCAAAAATTGTGTGCCACCAACAGTTTTGTAAAACAGACATTTTGACGAATTGTTTTATTTCAAAAGTTCAAAATAACAATTAAAATAATTAAGAGTAATTAAAAATCATTGATTTATTCAAAGATATCTTTAATTTAAAAAAAAATTCTACAAAATGATCAAATTAAATTTAAAACATTGGTTATACAATACTAATTCACCATTTTACATTTTGATAACACTTAATTAATTTCGAGACGTTACAGTTTGTGGCCGCTTCATCCATTTGTATGGTCAAAGTCTTTGTCCATGTGTTGGAAAATTTAAGACTAAGTCGATATTCAGGCCCCGTCTGTAGCAAGTAGCTAGCAACGTTACTAGTTTACAGCTTTTGATCATGCTAAGATTACTATATTGTATACTGAAATCCAATAATTAGTTAACCCTCTAAAGTAGTAAAATCAAATTCAATTGACGATAGCCAAAGTTGTATATTTCAATAATATAGAATAAAGACAGCTCTAACAGGAAGCATTTCTCTGAACTTTCTAATTCTTGGATTTGATATTGATTTCCTTGAACGAGATTTGGTCCTTATCACGAGCATGGGCCCCTAGGGTAAGTATTGAGAGTACCCAATTTCAAGCTTGAGAATAAGGATAGGAAAAGTCAGTCACAGATTAACTAAATTTTAACTAATTATATGGTTTACATCAATGAAAGATAATGACTTTTAACCATTTGCTAGCTCAAGTCTTTATCGATTTGTCGGAAATCGAAGCAAATGTCCAAGTCTTCCATAGTCTACATATTGCTGCGTTTACTTTTCAAATTTGTCTGTTTTTTCTATACTATTTAATGTTCATGTTACAGTACTTTGATAAATTAATAACACGTTGAGAAAAGACGAAAAAGGGTATGTAAAAATGAAAAAAAAAAAAATTAAGATAGTTTTCCTTGGCACTTGAACACCCTATAAATAAGGGAAGCGTGAGAGAAGTTTAAAGACAAGAAACAATAATATAACTACTTGATCTCTAAACATGAAGCAAGTTCTTGTTGTTGTGCTTAGCATTCTCTGTGCTATCATCCTAGCTCGACAATTAGTTCAAGGTGAGAGTACTCGCTAGCTAATTTACTGTTTTCCTTATTTATTTAGATCGTCAATATTCTGACGTTGAAATTAAGGAAAAATCGCGATTATGCTATTCCGTTGAGTTTAATTCTTTTTTTCCTTTTGTTTTCGGTTGTCATGTCTAGTACTTATCATACATGCTGATAAGGATTAATCATTTTGATTAGTTTAAAATTTCTGAAATTTGTGTTTAAGTCCCCTTCACTTAGAAATGGTCTCCAAAACATTCCAAACGTCATCTCACTCTAAGATAGTTTTTTGTCAAGTTCAATAGCAAAAGGACGCACATCTTAGAGGTACATGGCCTTTTATTAGTCCCAATAAGAGATCTTGAATCTAATGTACGCTTTGGTGAAGCATATTGTTTGCTGTTGTTGTTTTCTAAATATTTATCCACTTTGTCGCCGTGTTCTTATGACGATTTTGCTTTTTGTGGTGTGTTGCGTTTTATGATTATATTTTGTCACCCTATTCTCTTATCCTCGTCGTTGGACCTTGGGAGCAGTACTTGCCTTTTTATTTTCTGTCCTTTGCATCTTTGTCGTTTATTTTTTATTTGTCGTTTCTCCTGGGTTTGCCATCGTTTATTTTACGTCTATTTTTTTTTGTTTATACTTTATTGTCGTTTTCTTGTTCATTTGCTACTTCTTCTGTTTTTGTCGTCGTTACTTTTAAATTATTGTTTTATGATTTGTCACGTCTATAGATCAATTATTCCATTACATGCTTTTTCTTTCAAAAGAAAATCGCAACTAGTAATAAGTTGATAAGCTTTGAAAACTTAATTAATTGATCATGTGAAAATTGATGAATATATATATATATATATATATTTTTCATTACGCAGCGGAGAAAGAGGATTTCGCAAGGTATGTTACACCTCGGACACGCAATCCACGGATTCCGGCATTACTTGGCAGGTGCAGGCCGTACAGACCATGCCGGCCACCACCGCCATCGCCACGGTTACAGCCACGACCGCAGCCAAGACCGCACCCAAAACCATGGCCACCACCAGCACCACCGCCACCACCACCGCCATCGCCATCCGCACCACACTAGTCGTTTGATATTTAGTATTTACTTCTAGTTTACTATATATATATATATATGTTTAGAGAAATATTCATCTATTTAGTTTGATGTTTATGTATATCGTTTGATGCACTTATGTTTCCGGACTTGTTTGTTTGGTGTGATGTATTTCGTTAAAGTATGTGTAGATGCTGTATCTATAATTAAATTAAAATTTATTAGAATGAAAGCTATTTATAGATTTTAAGTCATTGTGCCATTAAACTACCGTTATTAGTTTTTATAAGTTTCATAAACAGAGTTAGAACAATTGTAATGCTAAGAACATATCAAATTCATAAAGTCAATAATAAATTCTATAAAACTAAAAGATACCATATGACGGATTTATAGTGGTTCACTCTATAAAGAGAATTACGTCTACAGTTCTTCATTATGATGATAATATGAGTACAAGATACAAGTGCAAGGATTGTAAAATAAAGAATTTTGCTTAAAGTAGAGAATCTGGAACTATTTCTACAGAGTTTTAGTATCTTGGGATTCGGATCCCTCAAAATGTAATCCTCATTTTCTATTTATAGAGGTTTTTTATTCAATCGTGGGCTTTAGCCTGATGGAAGGAGCGGATGTCGTTGTGCTTATCCAATAGAGCAGATACTTTGGACTTTTTCCCATGTTCTGCTTCGTGGTTTAGTTGGTATCTCCTTGTAACTGCTAAACTTACAATGTCGATGCCAATGAATCAATAATTAGCAAATTTGTAGTAATGGATAATATATGGATCCATCCCAAGCGAATCGAGTTGAAACCCCAATTGAATCGAAGATGTCAAGTCAATCGATCCCATTATTCGAACGAATAAAAGGTTGGTGATAATAAAGGAAACAGTTCGGCTCGAGTCAGCCACTCCTCTTAGGCTCAATTCGTTCTGATCATAGCTCGGACCACCTAAGTTGGGCCTTTGCTTAATGACTTAAGCCAGACCAAATTATATCCTAACAGTTAGCCCCTTCACTCATTTGTCGATACGATTGACTATAGGAGTGCAATGGATTACTTCAAGCAAGTCGAACTTCTAATTTGATCAAATGTTGCTTCTTTTGCACGAAATTTTATGTTCACACTATAACCATTACCCTTCGTTGAGAAAATATGAACGTCAGTTATATCCTACACATGGCATAATCCAATTGGTGTATTTCAAAATATCCCCTTGCCACTGAGATCAGCATTTGATTGAAGAGACAACGCTTTGGTTTGAGCAGCAAGTCAAAAAGATGCCCTATCTTAACCGTTAAATCATCCTTTAGACTTACCCAGCCGTTCAAACTCATTTTTAGACATACAAATTTGCCCTATTTTTCTTTGTCATTTCCTCATCTTCACTCAAAAAACTCCAAGTTTCCTCTCTTCAAGTTCCTGAGTTCTCCAAGGTTTTCTCAGGCAAGATTATGATATTTTCTCTATTTTTTTTTGCATTTTCTTTTCCATAAATCTACTTTTCCAGTTATTTTAAATGTTTTGGTGTCATTTTCACCATCTTTTCCTAAGAAAATTCGTGATTCTTGATCTGTTTAGCTGTTTAGACTTTCAAAACCCTTTAAGATCTCCTTCAAAATCCTTCCAATTCCTAGCTTTTAGGACCTTTGATCTTTCTAGCCCTAGATTGCCCTCAAAAATCCTCTTTCATCACATAATGTCAAAGAAACCAATCATAGTTAATTTTGACTCATTCACATCAAGCAAAGACAGCGACACATGGGGCACCGATGATGACAGAGATGTTGATGAAGGTACTAGACTACAATCAAGACTAGAATGGGCTTTTCAAATTGATAGGGTTGGAAGTAGCAAAGAAGCAAAAATGGTACAAACAAACCAAACATCGAAAGAAATAGACCCAGGGGCCCTACGAATCTAGTTGAGCAAATACTACAACAAATATATTCTTCAATGACATGTAAAAAATGTCGTCAATAGGTTTTCACAACATTTTTTCATTCGTTGTGGCATAGGGATGCCATGGAAAGTCTACAACATTTTTTTTCATGTCGTGCTTAATGTCATTATTTCCTTTTTTATAACACTAAATTACTGTCATCTTTATTTTTTTTTCAATTCTATGAACATTTTTAACACAACAAGGTAGAAATGTCATGGTTAAAAATTATTGATGACTTTAAAATAATGTCATTTAAAAAATTTTAAATGACACAAACAAAATGTCGTAGATCTTTATGAACAAAAAATAAAAAAAATAAATTGTTTTTATTATCATTATCTTAAATTAATTTTAATTATCATTATTTAATTAATACCAATTTTTTAAGGGATAATACCAGATTTTTCATGAAATTTGAATGACCATGTTTTTTTTAAAAGGTGTAATACCAGGTTTAAATTTGAAGAGTTGTAACAAAAAAAATAATGATTATTAACATGATGATAGATAAACAAAAACAATCAACAATATATTTAAAGAAAACTCAAAGCCAAACATTATTATTAAAATTTAGGCTTTGAAGTGCATAAATACATGAATAGAATAATCATAATAATCAATACAAATAATCTCTTCTTAAAAAGCAATTATATTTCTTCAAGTAATTTATTCGAACAACTCATGTGCATCTTGCAGTCGGCTGTTAGCGACAGCCGGGCAATCCTAAATGCATCTCTCATTAAGCCACTTGCAACAACAGATCAACACTGAAACCAACAGAGAACAAAAATATTGAATTGTTAGTCATAGTCACGGTCAATTAGTAAACCAATATCTCAAAAAAATAGAGATCAATCAGTTATTTAAGAAAATGGACAAAAAGAAGATAAACCAACATCTCAAGCAAACGATGATGGAAAAAGTAAGACGAAAGCCTTGAGGACTGAAGATATAGATGAGCATGAAAACACAGAGTGAAATGCTGAATTTCGATGAAAGCACTTTTGAATATACATTTATCTAGCAACCATGGAAAAAGTGTACCCAGTTCACACTGTAAATAGTCTCCACCATTTCAATACTTCTATTTGTGCACTACAACAGCGACCAGACATCCACAAAAACGAAGAATATGTGACTCAAAAGGAAAAGGAAAAGAAAAAGAAAAAAAATAAATTAGGCAGAAATTGATACAACCCATCATGTGGGTGATTGTGCTTAACATTAAATTCACTAAACTCAAACAAAAATGATAGCGCCAATTTTGTGCTTATCAACCCAAACTTGCAAAGATAATAATAGACCCAAGAAAAGAGATACAGTATACCTTCTTCCAGTCTTTCCCATACTTTCGATATCCATCATAAATACGGGTTTATGTTGCAATGTATGTGAAAACTAGCTATCACATACTTGTAATACTGTACAGGTCAATTAAAAATGCTTCAGTTATAAAATCCTTGTATTTGGATTCACCCTATTGTATACATTTTTGGGAATCGTGATTAGTACAATGCCCTGCGTTTTTGCATTTTGGAAGGGTTTATGTTGTACCGCGCCGAGCTGGCCTCTGCGTCTATAGCATTGGTCATATGCCACAGCGCTGGCTGGTTGTTTTCTCACCCTACCACAGCATGGATGACCCAGCTTTAGCCTAATCATGGACTTCTTGATCGAAGCCTGTATGAGGGAGACGAGACAAGCACACGGACAGGGGTAAAGCCACTTGAGGCCCAGGGGGCGCCCCTGGGCCAAGGGGCTTCCCTCAAACCTTGGCCCCAAATAATTTTTCTTGCAATAATTCCCTTTAATTTGCGCCCTCTGAGATTTTGTGGCTATAGTTTATAAACATGTTTTTAAAATATTTTTTATATCTCCAAAATTTAATCTGTTCATATTTAGAATACTTTTTTTTGTTCAGATTGTACCTTAAATGATGACTTTAAGTATGCTGTTCATATTTAGAATACTTTTTTTGTTCAGACTGTACCTTAAATGATGACTTTAAGTATGCTAATAATTCCAACTTAAAATCCCAAATTTAATTTATTCATACAAATGCATAATTGAAAAAAAAAATGATGAAAAATAGATTAAAGAAGGTAAGATAGAGAGACTCTAATAGTTAAAAATAAAAATATATAGCTACACTGTTATTTCTCTTTAAATTTTAGTTTAATTGGCTCCTCATTTAAAGGGGGGAAAAAAATCTGCCTCCGTCCTTGCACGTGCACGTGTACATTGTTCAGGGATCCCAGATTACTCAAATATATCTTCAAAAAGATTTCTTTATTCAAATTCAAATAAAGGATAAATACGAGCTATGATATTTTCTGCAGCATTTTAGATTATATCTTTGCCTCTTGGTTTGAATAACATGTTTTATTCAAACCAATTTGTTACGGTGTTTTTTTATAAAATTTAAATTATTATAATTTTTTTGACTATATTATTTTCTTATAAAATTAAATTGTTTTAATATTTTAAGTTTAAAATGTTGTTTTGTTACAATGGTTTTTTCTCAAAAACTTTTCATGATCGTAAACTATCGCAAAAGTGACTTTTTTTTTATAAGAGGGCTTTTTTAATGATTTCGATATCTTATATTTTAAGAAAACATCACCTTGTTACCTTATTGTTTGAAATAGTAGCTTATAATTTTTAAAAATATTATTTTATACCTCAAGTCTACGTTTTGTGACCTGAAAATTTCCAACTTACTCATTTATTAGTGAATTCTAAATTATTTTGTGAAAACTACAAAAGAAAAAATACAAACAATGCCAAAAAAATAATTAAATCCACATATATGCTTTCTTTTGATGACTTTTGTTTAATCTTTTGTTTTGATTTTCTATCATAGTTTTCAAAACTAATGTGAGATTCATTGATAAAAGAGTAAAAAAGAAATTTCACGTCAAAAAACACAAAAATCAGAGTGCTAAGAATGAATTTTAGAAAATGATAGGGTACTATTTTGATATTTTTTAAACAACAAGATATACCAATATGATATTTCTCTAAAACACATAGTACTAAAATGATAATATCCCACTAATAATTAGTCTTGAAAATTTAATGGAGTAGTCTCAAATAGAGTGTTTGGGAATGTAGTTGGAATTACAAGTTGGAACCAAAATACTGTAACATGTCAGAACTTTACACTGTAGTAAACTTTTGCTTTACATTATAGTATATAATAGCTTTATACTGTAGCAGTTGAAATTAGTAAATTTTAACTAAGTTGCTAAAGGAAGCCAAATTTTCAAAAATTAACATCATTAGGTCCCTAACATGCAGAGTCCTACCAGTGTTCATATGGGAGACTAACCATAAGACTATTTGAAAATCGAGAGATTAAAATGCAATCATAAAGATTCTTGACAATAGGATATATCCTATAATCAATACGGGTGGCATACCCCAAATTCTCATATGGGTGAAAATTTCTAAGCATTTTGTTGGTTGGGTGGAAATTCGTGGTTTATTATTATTTTTTTTTGAAAAATCATTTTCATATCTATAGAATTTTATAATCTTATTATTCACAAAATTGTAGGCTTTAGTTTAATATATAGAGGACTATTTAGATTGAATCTTATTGTTTTGTTATAAATGTCGTTCTCTTTATCACTCTCTGCGTTTTGCTATTGCCATGTGTAGCTTATTTTCTTGCAAACAATAAGCAAAACTAAAGACCATTAGTTTACACTTCATTACATTTACACCATTCTTTTTTTTTCACCAAAGAAGAAATTTTAGGGAGAGTTTTTTTTTTTTTGTGCTTTTTCTTCAACTACACCAAACAATTTCTTTTGTAAGATACGTTATTATTTTATTTTTACTTAGCATCTGAGAAACATTCAAAAACTCCAACTTTTATTGGTGGATGTTTATTCCCAAACCGTGTACTGCAATCTTTCCCTACAAAAGTTTTACTCCATGACATTCATATATATATATATATATATATATATATCGTTATATAACATGACTTTTTAAAAAAAAAAAAGATAATGTAGAAGATTTACATTACAAATAATACAAGAACAAAATTTCAAATAAAATGGACTGAGAGTGCTTTTATATTGATTTCGGATAACAAACAGAAGGCAACGAAGAGTTATTTTGCAAGTAGAGATTTTTTTTTTTTTTTTCATGCTCTAAAGTAAAATTGATAAATTACAGCGGAGACAAGGACGAGCAAGTGTTTTGGACCTTGCAAGAATCAAACGTCCAAGAGAAAGCTGAATTATAGAGAAAAAAGCTTAGAGGAGAGAGTTTATGAAGATGAAATAATAGAGGAATTTGTTATTTGCTATGTCTTTTTTCCTTTATTGTGTGATTGGATAAGATAAAAGGTCTTCAATGGCAATTTTGTAAAATAAAAAAACTCCCCAAAATTCCTTTTCTGGTTGAAAAAAAGAAGAATGGCATAAATGTAATAAAGTGTAAAATAATGGTCTTTAGTTGTGATTTTTTTATATGAAGATAAGATGACACATGGCAATAGCAGAAGATAAAAAGTGACCTTAGCATTTCTCTTGTTTTGTTGGTCCCGAGGTTATAACCTTTTTGGGTTAAATAGTACTACGTTTTTTTGTTTGAAATGCATGGTTTGAAAAATAGTTTGTCTTTTTTTTTATTCAAACTATCAAATTAAAGATTTATAGCAAGATTTATTTTTTCTTTTTCAAATATTGGTTTATAAGAAATTTTTCTTTTTCAAATATTGGTTTACAAGAAATTTTGGTTCGAACGAGATGAACCATCCAAATGGGTACTGTAGGTTTTTTTTTTTTTTGTTTTTTTATTGTTTTTAATGTTTATACTCCTTGAAACCTTCTCTTACTCCAAAAATGATTTATTCACCAAGCCTGATTTATCTCTCTCTCAGGAGCATATAGTAGGTCACTACCACCACCAATTCCAAATAAACACCTAGATCATGAAAGCGGCTCTCCGCCAGGACCGGCGGTTCATCCATCAACAATGACCAGTCCACGAGGAAGGTATTACCGAGCAACCAATTCTAAAGTAGTTGGATGTGAAGCATATACGCGCGGACACTGCCCGTGAGGCCGCTGAATGAAACACCGATTGAGCCCGTCTTTAATAGAGTGAAAAATCTCCAATTTGTAACTATGGTCAGCTAGCTCCTCTAGTTCTGTACTACTACTACACATATATAGTAAATCATGAGTTAAACTAAACAAGAATAAAAGGGATTAGATAATGATGTAACCATATCAAGTATATGGTTTGTATACGTTTTTAAGAAGCCTATATAGCTTTGCTTTGTTGTGCAATGCTTGATAAATCCAGCTTGTACTTTTGAATTTTCTTCAAGGGCCCGATATTCGGCCAAATTGAGTGAGAAAAATCCTCCAAGACAAATAAATCAGATATGTCATTTACAGTAGCATCAATGTTGAGTTTATTGTAATTCCAAAGATGCAAGAGGATAAGACCTTCCACATAAGAACAATATTGGCCTGATCGACTCCGGATATGCGGTCAAGTTTTACATATTTCCTCTTTCTATATTTCTTATGTTAATATCAAAATAAACAAACAAACAAACAAACAAATAAATAAATAAAGCTCTCACTCTCTCAGTCTTTTGGTTCTCTAGTTTACCCCACCATGGTTGTGAATTGTGGTTGCCAGAGATTGGTATGCAAAGTGCGGCGTCCAATCTTGATCATAATATAGGATTATATCATGTAATGAAATTTAAAAAACCATCACTACATCAAGAGTATTACATATTTAAGCGGGTGTTTGATATTTCAGTTTTAACTCATCAAGGTCGCCTAACATGTAGCCTTTTTCTGAACTTTCCTAATTCTTGGGTTTGATATTTCAGCGAAAGAGGTTGGTCTTTTGGTCCACTTGAGTGAAGATTGAGAATACCCAATTTCACGCCTGAAAAGAAAAAATATATAGGAAAAGTCAGTGATATATCGACTTGATTTTAATTAATTATATGGTTTACAATGAAGGATAATGACTCTTCTCTTTTAGCCATTTGCCGACTGAAGTCTTTGTCGATTTGTTGAAATATCATACATAACAATCACCATATATATATATATATGTAGTTGATAATTTTGTATCGGAAAGCATTGAAACGTGCAATTAGTGATAGACCAATTCTTCTTGGACTAGAACTTTTTTTTATTATTATTTTTAAAAGAAAAGGTTGCTTCTTTGGAAAAATATTTGGGGCACTATCCATGTTCAACACTACAAATTCACAACTAATAAAGCCGCAATGTAAGTCCTATTCTGCAAGACCGTTTTTTTTAAGTGCATTATGTTCGACACCACCAGCAACATATAGGGTACTGTTTTAATATTTTTTAAACAGCAACATATACCAATAGATGTTTTTCTAAAATACATGGTTCCAAAATGATAATATTCCACTTATAATTAGTCTTGAAAATTTGAAAATTTGAAAATTTAATGGAGTAGTCTTAAATAGAGTGTTTAGGAATATAGTTGGAATTATAAGTTGGAACTAAAACATTGTAACATGTGAAAGCTTTATACTGTAGTAAACTGTAGTAAACTCTTAGCACTTGAACATAATAAATAAGGGAAGTGTGGGAGACGTTTTACGATAAGAAAAATAATATAAGATGAAGCAGATTTTTGTTCTTGTACTAAGCATTCTGGTTACTACCATTCTCTTCTTTCCCTCCTCCATCCTAGCTCGACAATTAGTTCAAGGTGAGAGTACTTGCCAGCTAAAATTTTACTGTTTTTCTTGTTTAATAGAGAATTATTTTGGGCATGAATATTATAATGACATAGAAATTAAGGCAAAATTGCAATTATGCTTTTCCCATGAGTTTGATTCCTTTTGTTTTGCTTTTAGGTTCGCCAAGTACACTTATTATACATGCTAATTAAAGATTAAGTATTTTGATTAGTGTAAATTAATATCTGACAGTTGTGTTTTAGTCCCTTAACTTCAAATTCAATAAAAATGGTCCCCAAAACCATCAACATATCATACCGTTGTATTCTCTAAGATAGTTTAATTTCCGTCAATTTTAAAGCCACATGTTAGATGTAAACGATACGACTTCTAGAAAAACTTCACGGACTAAGTGCATGACCTTTTCCAAGAAAAAAAAAAAAAAAAAGGTTGTCGTATGAAAATAATGTTTTCTTTTCCTTTTAAAAAGTTCACACATATATTACAGGGTACCTTCGTGGATAGTTAAGATTCTCCAAAAAAAAAAAAAAAGTAATAGTTAATTAACTAACAACATGTTTGGTTTATAGGTTTGAACAAATTTATACAGAAATTTAAATTTTTTTAAGAGAAAACATTATAGTGAAAATGTTTGAACCGTCATTGATAGCCAATAAACTGTTGTTGCAGCGGAAGGATCAGCTCCCTATGTTAGAAGAGGGCCTTATACAACACCAGGGATTCCAGGAAGGAGAAGTTGCAGCCCCTATTCCAGATCAGGTAATAAATCACCAAAACCAAATAAACCAATCAAACCAAGTCCGCCACCAAAACCTGCCGGAGGCAATTGAACGAGACACCGACCGATAGACTCTACTTTTAAGTAGAATAATATGTATGAATATCTACGGATTAAATAAGGACGTGATAGCTAGTATCATTATAGTTTCTAATAATTGTTGTTGTGTTTGTGGTATACTCTGGAAGTCAATAAAAAGATCTTGCTTTTAATTTTACGCTTTGGTGAAGAATATCGGCATGTCGTCTGCTGTTGTTGCCTTTGACTAATTTATATTAGTTTCCCCTTTAATTTTCTAGTGTGATCATTTGTGCTTTTTGTGGTGTCTTGCCGTTTTATGATTATAAATTGTTATTCCGATTCTCTTATTTTCGTAGTTGGTACTTGGGAGCAGCACTTGCTGAATTCACGTTCTGTCCTTTTCATTCTTGTTGTCATTTATTTTATCAGTTTACGTTTTTTAGGTTTGTTTTAAGAATTTTTAAAAATGTTTTTACATGTTTTTTGAGGCAAAAATTTCAAAAACACTTTCAGTATAATTTTCAAAAAATTCTTATTTTTTAAAACAAAACCACTTTCACCTATTTTGAAAACACTATCAAACGGAAATAATTGGAATACAACAAGCATTAACATTTCAATAATTGATCGGAAAAAAGAAAAAAAAAAAATTGGCTGGATGGAAAATGGAAGAAAGATTTGGGGCCACTAGAGTGAATGAAGGGTATCGACTCATCAATCATTTTTGCTGACTATTACCGTTCCTTTGTTGGAAAACACAACTCAATGTTCAATCTGGATAATTAAAAAACATGTTATAAAAAGACGAAAAAGGGTAAGCAAAACGAGAACAATCTCCTCAGCTCCTTGCCTGTTGAACTTGACCATACTAGTCTACAATTAAGTGATGAGCGTGTGGGAGCAATTTTCAGGACAAGCAAAAATTAACTACTCTTTTTTGAGTCATTAATAACATTATTTAAATATATATGTATGTATGTATGTATACATATATATATATATATATATATATATATTAGGATGCTGAAACTTATTGTTGGCACGCTTCTAGCTAGGCAATATGGAGATTAATTCTTTGGTATTTCCAGTTATTTTTATGATTTGCCATGTCTATAGATCAAATCCATTATATGTTTTCTGCTTCAAAAGGAAAATGTAAGTTTATACCTAATGTTGATACGCTCTGAAAACTCAACTAATAGATCATGTGATAATTAATGCATAATCTAATTTTTTGATCTGCGGCGGAGAAAGATGATTTCTCAAGGGTTATCACGCCTCAGACACTTAATCCGCTGCTTGACGGCTGAGGCTTCAAGATCAGTCCACCACGGCCAAGCCTGGCGCCAAAGCCTCACTGTAGCACAAAATTACGCAAATGTCCGTGTAGCAAATATCGACGCAGTTGCCCACCTTGCGGTCATTCAATTGATCAATCAGAGGCTCCTACTTTGAGACTGCTTTAAAGGCGTAAACAAAGTTCTCTGGCTACTGTGAGATGTGTACACTGCACTAAGCATGTGCTGGATGGTGTCTGTTTGAAATTATGTAAGCATATGAATGATGGCTGAGAATTTATACGGTAATATGGTTTTGGTTTATGGATTCTATGAAAATCTTATATGTACATAATGTGCTGCAATGTATGTGAAAACTAGCTATCACATACTTGTAATACTGTGCAGGTCAATTAAAAATGCTTTGAGTTATAAAATCCTTTTATTTGGATTCACCCTATTGTATACATTTTTGGGAATCGTGATTAGTACAATGCCCTGCGTTTCTGCATTTTGGAAGGGTTTATGTTGTACCGCGCCGAGCTGGCCTCTGCGTTTAGCATTGGTCATATGCCACAGCGCTGGCTGGTTGTTTTCTCACCCTACCACAACATGGATGACCCAGCTTTAGCCTAATTACAGACTTAATCGACGCCGGTATGAGGGAGACTAGACAAACACATGGCTAGGGGCAAAGCCACTTGAGGCCAGGGGGCAGCTGCCCCGGGGCCAAGGGGCTTCCCTCAAACTTTGGCCCCCAAAGAATTTTCCTTGCAATAATTCCCTTTAATTTGTCCCCTCTGAGATTTTATGATTATAGTTTATAAATATGTTTTTAAAATATTTTTTATATCTCCCAAATTTAAACTATTCGTATTTAGAATACTTTTTTTTTTGTTCAGATTGTACCTTAAATGACGACTTTTAAGTATGCTAATAATTCCAACTTAAAAACCAAAATTTAATTTATTCATATAAACACATAATTGAAAGAAGGAATAAATGACGAAAAATAGATTAAAGAAGGTAAGATAGAGAGACTCTAATAGTTTTAAAATAAAAAATATATAGCTACACTGTTATTTTTCTTTAAATTTTAGTTTAATTGGCGCCTCATTTAAAAGGGGAAAAAAAAAATCTGCCTCCGTCCGCGCACGTACGTTGTTCAGGAATCCCAGATTACTCAAATATATCTTCAAAAAGATTCCTTTATTCAAATTCAAATCAAGGATAAATACGAGCCACGATATTTACTCATTTGAGATAATATCTTTGCGTCTTGGTTTGAATAAGATGTTTCGTTCAAACCAATTTGTTATAATATTTTTTTTATAAAATTTAAATTATTATATTTTTTTTACTATATTATTTTTCTCATAAAATTAAATTGTTATAATGTTTTAAGTTTAAAATATTGTTTTGTTATGAAACACCCGTTATTTTAACAGGTGTGATTTTTTATAAAAATCATATGAATAAAATGTCACTTTAGTATTTCTTACCAAGTCTCCGTAGGAATCATTCAAAATTTACCTATAACCCACTTCTACTAACCTTGTCCCCCTACATTAATGTTCAATTAAATAGCCTCTTTCTCATTTAGCTAAAGGTCTTCGAAGGAGACATTGAATTAATTTACCTCAATTACTAGGAGACATTGATATATTTTCTTAACCACATTTTTAATGCTTCCTTCATCTTCTTCTACAACTTACCCCATTTGCCCCCTCAATTATGTAGGTATTATTTACTAAAAGTCTCCAGGGGAGACATGATAATATTTTCTTTTAATGTTCATTTGTTTCTTCCTACCACTTTCCCTATAAACCTATAATTATCTCCTGCTCCTCAATTATTTTGATGCTTTTTTTTTTCAACCATCACCACCTTCTTCTCTAGTTTCTCATTCTCTCCCTTTCTCACTTCAATTTCTAACTAAAGACACAAATCATAAATCTCTCTTTGTAGCCAAAGTAACTATAATTTTCAGCCATGTTTAAAGTTGTTTTGGAGTCAGTTCAAGCTTAATTTTTACTCAAACTTTGGTATTTTTCAAAGAAGTTTTGACGTAGGTTTTCTTTAATTCAAACTTGGTTTTTAGTATGTGTTTCTCTATCTTTATTGTATAATTTTCGTGTTCAAAGTTCAGGCAAATTTTTAATTATCTTAGCATGCATATTTGAGCATTTATGAACAAAAACTTGAGTCATGAATTAAAACCAACAACTAACCTTTATTTTGGTTTGATGATGATTTTGGTATAAAACTCATGAGAATATGTTTATTATGATTCTATAATGCATGCTGTATATTTTGGAATGATTTTAGGATTTTGATCAAGGATATGCTTTAAGTTAAAGAAGAACTTGACATTCCATAAACTTTGTAATACCTCCATGGGCAGTGGCTCTTTCTTGCAATTCTGGGATTTGATGAAAATGAATTTTGTAAATTGGTTTGCATATTTAAAAAGTAGACATCTTAAGCTTTCCAACGAGCTATCATGAGCCTAAATCGAAGTTATATTTTATTTTCTATGAATTTTTCAATTCTCGGATTGAAAACTAGTAAACCTATCAGTGGCAGTATACCACCCGTTTACTTTAAGTAAACCACCTGTTAATCCATGTGCTAATTGTAGATAGTGAACCCAACTTTGCTCACCTTCTAATCCCTTAATATCTTGTAACCTTTCCAACATTATCTTAAGTGATTTATGAATCTTATTAGAGACTAAAATACGTAGATTTACACATAATTCGTTTATAGATGTGGTTATATGGTTTGCTTTAGTTTTAATTATCTTTATGCACGACTTATGATCAAAGGTGTGTGAAGCTAACGTTAATTAATTCCAATATTAAAAGATTGTTGAGAAGCTTGAAAGGTAGGGATTCTATTACTCATCTTTTGTGAGGTTTTTATGGAATTTAAATTGATTGTTTTACTACAAGATATATGTATCTATATTGAACTGCTATTATATGAGAATCACATATGAAACTATGACATGAACTCGCCCTATATTGATTAGCGAGGAATATAATGAATTAACATATGTTGTTATAAATTGAGAAGCATGGTTAGGAAAATTAGCACTGCAAATGATATTTGTATATAAAGAAATGGTGAGATGTGAAGAGGGCGGCGGTTACGTCCTTAGGTACAAATACCCTAAAAGGTAAAATAGGGGAAAGGTGATGACGCTTTCTTGGGTCAAAAGTCCTAGAACACACTGTACAGGAATCGACTTGGTGAGGACTCGGGGCTTGATGTCCTCTCACCGGAAGACCCTCGGAATGTTTAGAGGGTGACCAAGCACGCCCATTTGGGTTTCGATAAGTGGAGTGTTTCTTTATATGATGTGGATACCTAGGAATAATGATGAATTGTAACATTTGTATATATGTATAAGTGTGAAACTTGGTAATGGTGAACTATGGTATCCACGAGAAATGATCATAATAAACCTTATAATCTAGTATATGATGTAAATTAACTAACCATGCAGTTTTAATGCGGTAATAAATAAAACCTTAAGGTAAGTAATGGTTTTCCCTACTGAGCATGTTGTCGCTCATTCCCTTATATTTTCCTCTTTTCAGGACTTATTAAGTGTGAGATGATTACAAGAAAAATAGTTGAAGAAGCTATGTAATTCTATTACGTTGGGATGGCTTCGAATGCAAAGAATGATCTGCATGATAATGTAAGCATCAATTGTTACTTTATGTGACTGTATTAAGATTTATTGAGGGTTGAAATGATGATGATGACAGTTGTATATTATTAAAATTTAAGATGCTACATTAAACTGTGGTTTATTTATTTGTTTATGTTTTATTTTTATTTTGAGAGTTTCTATGTAAGTCCCGGGTAAATAACTTTAATGTTTTATCTTTATTTTCTAATTTTCATTTTATTTATTTAAAACTGTTAACCATCAAATAGGGGCGTTACACTCCGAACCCAAATCTCAAATTTCAACTTGTTTTCTCAAATCCTAGGCATGAATAGTGATCATAGTTGATAGAAAAACATAATTGATTACTTTTTACTGCATTAAAACAAGATTTAAACAAAATTTTTGAAAAAATCAAAAAATGGGAAAAATTAGAAGAAAATGAAAAATTTGGATTTAAATCTATTTTTGATCAAACAAAATTTATATTCTAGTTATTCTAAGTTCCTCTAGCCTAGATTGAAGGTTTTCTAAGCTTCAGAAAGCTTGAGTTTCAAAATGCAAGAAAATTTGAAAAATTGAAAAAGTTTTGAAATTTAAAAACTAACCTCGAATTCAAACTTCGAATCGCATTTTTGGTTGTTAAATCAAGTTTTTGAACCTTCAATCTGCTAACCCGAGGCTTGGAGTTGATTTTTCTTTCAAAAATTTTGAGAGAGAATTGAGAGAGAGTGAGAGACTGAGAGAGAAAGAGATGGAGAGATGCACGGGGAGAGAGAGAGAGAGAGTGAGAGAGATTAAATAAAGGGAAGGTTAGGCAAAACCAGTAAAGGAAAACCGTGTGTGTAGCACGCAGTTTTTCAAACGGGACGTGTTTGGTATTTTTCAAATTGTTTTGTTTTCAAAAATTCAAAATGACAAATAAAAATTAATTAAGAGTAATTAAAAATCATTAATTTATTCAAAGATATCTTTACTTTAAAAATTTCACAAAATGATTAAATTAAATTTAAAACATTGGTTTAGCACACTAATTCACCATTTTACATTCTAATAACACTTAATTAATTTCGGGACGTTACAATATATGTATATATGTTGGGATATGATTTGTTTAGGTCCAAATCGTTCTATAAATGCCCAAAATGAGAAGTTTGAATTACAGTCAAAGCGAATCGAGCTCAACAAAAGTGTTTGATTCAAGGTAGATTGACACGGGAAGCACTACTTGCTCAATACTCAATCAAGTTGAGGCTTCAATCGATTTAATCATTGTCTATGGTTTGATTACAATTTTATTCATTTCGTCGTTTAAATCTAAACGTTCTTCATCATTACAGATTTGCCAAGTGTCGGTTCGTTGAAATCAATGTACGGAACCTAGCGATTACAAGAGGAAACATGTCAAGCCTCAAACTGAGATGTGGGAGAAGCCCGATTCTTATGCCCTATTACAGATTGACACATATCCTTCTACTCTGTGCATTACCACTCCCATTCCTTCCATCAGTTTGGGTCCACGATCTCATGTTATGCCCTATATAAAGGCATCAGCAACTTCACTGAAGACATACAACGAACTCTACATAAGCTCTGCAGAAATACTCTCTTATCTATATATTATTTCTTTCAAACATTTTATAACTTGTACTCATTTATTCATCTATAGTGAAGAATTGTGGACGTAGCTCTCATTACAAAGTGAACCACTATTAATCTTTGCCTGTAGTGTCATTTATTTTTCAATATTGTTTACTTTCTCACTGTTTTGATCTAATTTTCTTTTTGTAATTATTTTAAGTTGTTCTTTGAAACTAAACAGATTCTAACAACAATGATTTGATGGTCCAAACTTATAAATAGTACATATAAATAGTACATATTAAATTGATTTAGTATTTTTATCTTTAATTTTAGATTCAACGTTTATAATATTTATATGTATATGTATATAATATATATGTTAAAGAATAATGAATGTAGTGCTTCTTACGTAGATATATTTCGATTATGCAGTCATAATTGACGACTCAACAAGTGTAAAAAGACGACAACAAAACATTCAATGCAATAATCTCTTGGGCTCAGGAATGTGGACTCTACTCAACAACAATTGAAAAGATTAAAAAACATGTAGATAGTAAAAGTTATATTTCCTTTCAAATAAAAGGTTATACATGTATTTTATATATATATATATATATATATATATATTTTTTTTTTTCTTTTTCACATCAATTATCAAATGTTTTATATTTACTAATGCAACAAAGAAATTATCTTTACTTGTTATATTGGTAATAAAGATGATATAAGAACTCTACAGAATCTTTACTTGTTGTATTATAACACAATTTGTACAATATAAGAAGATATAAGAACATTTTCCATTATTATAAGAGTGACAAGTTGTTTAATACATATTAATTAGGCAATATGAAACTTGAGTATCTATCATTGACTACTTGTTATTTTTATCACGACTTAGGTTAAATTCTTTTTTTTTTTCTCAATAAATTTTGTTGTTTGATATGTGGATCTATATTAAGGGATTGTCTAGCATTTCTATTAGAAATCATTAGTATAAAACTCTCAGTAGTTATAATAAAATAAAAAATAGCTACAATATAAAACTCTTATATATTGTCGTTTTTAAATCAATAATTTCAGTTTCAACTATTCTTTCAAATACTCTATAAATCTTCACTAAATTAAAAAAAAAAGATTCCATATATATATATATATATATATATATATATATACACGTTTGTCTATGGTGGAGAAAGCCAAAATTCTCCATGGAGGGAGAATTTTAGCCTCAACCACACGATTGAAATTTTAAAAAAAAAAGAATCAAATGGTCGAGATTTAAAAAAAAAAAAATTGTGTAGACCATTCCACATTTAATTTGAACAAAATTTTAAAAAAATAAAATAATAAAAATTTGGTTAAATTTAGAAAACCTCTGGCAACGCATCGGAGCTCAGGTTGCTCCGATCGTCAAGCTGGAGGAGGTCGCCGTTAGCACCGGCGAAGAAGACGAAGAGGCCATCCTCAATCTGTATGTTCTCTCTCCTTTTCCCATTTCGCCCATTTTTTCAGGTTCTTTGTTCTTTTTTTTTTAGCTCAGGTCGTCAAATTGTCTGGGTGTTTGCTGCTGTCGCAGAGGTTGGAGAAGAACGCAGCGTCCAGGTTGAAGAAGAACGCTGCCGTCGTAGAGGTCGTTGAGGTCAGAGGACAAGGTTTGTCGAGCAATGGAAAAAGGCTGCCTTCCATCGTCGGCGCTTCTTGGTTGGGGAAGAGATCGCTAAACAGCTTGCATAAGGCCATGACGGAGTTGAAAATCTACAGCAGGATCTGCGGAATTGCCGCCCGTACGCACTTGATCTTCCAGTCCTCCCGCGTGGTCGTTAGTAGGCAGATTCTCGAAGGTGGCAGCGGTCATGGAGGAGACGAAGCCCGCCGAGATCCCACATAGCCGAGTTCCAACGATCCCTCTCTCTGTCGTTTAATCAGTCTTCCCAGCGTCGGTGGCTGAGACGAGGATGGGCCGTACGAGATTTACAGGTTCTCCGATGCAATGTTTCTTTTTTTTTTTTCTTGAATTTTCTAATGAAGGGAAAATAATCGTGTGTAAGAGATTTTTTTTTTTTTTTTGGTTTTGAGAGTCACTTCGTGTCTTTTTACCATTAAATTTTAATCCAATAATGTTTAGCCATCTTTTACTGGAGGAGAATAATAGTCTCCTCTACCATAGAATTTTCCATATATATATATATATATATATATATATATATATATTCACAAACGGATAAAACCCTTTGATGAAATTTTTGCCACGTGGACGGATGTCGTGGGCGGAGGATGACTACTACTACCGAAACCACAATATAGAGAGACAGCTCCTCTTCGGCAGGAACCGCCAAAAAAGTTCTTCAAGGGGCCACTTTTGTCCACAACTTTTCTAGTCACCGTTATCAGCCACTCGCCCACAAATGCTTCAATTCATTTTTGCTTCCAAAATCAATTGCTTAATTTACTAATCCACCCTTCTCTCTTCATATTAATTGCCGTTGCTCATAGCACTTATTTTCTCCTTTTTCATAGCACAATTTAGTTTATTTGGGCTTTTTGTTAGGGTGTGAAAGAATGTTCTAGGGGGTGGAAGAACATAATTTTATTTTGTACTGTCACATCTTTATCAAATCTTGTTCATTTTTATATATTTTTATTTTAATGTGATTTTTAGAAATTTAACATTTAAAAGCAGACATTAAGAGATATTGTACCAAACAAAACCACCTTTACATTTCCTATATTGTCCTTTCTTATATCGTTTGATGAGTACCAAGTTGTGGGGTTTGTGTTTTTTTTCTTTTTTGAGTGCCAAGTTTAAAAGCAGGATTTAGACCTCTAGAAAGGATAGACATTATATCACTTCGGAACAACTTGGCAAAATAATTTCAACGGTCCCTCTCCTCATGCTGCCTTTATCTAATATTAGATTACATTGTTTTTATTAACATGATCGTTTGTAATTAATTATACATTTATTGACGGAAAGTTTACCATTAATGACATCTATCACAATCATTTGTTAACTACAAGGAGAAGGATGAATTGTTCAGCGCAATAATTTTGTACCTTAAGGACTCGTTTGACACGTTGAATTGGATTATATTATAGAGTTGGGATTGGATTGGACTGATTAGATAGGATTATATTAAATCCTATCACATGTTTGGCACACATTGGATTGGACTAAATTAAATATAATAAAAAATTATTTTATTTAACTAATTATCAAATTATGTAAATAAAAGTAAATAAAAAATACACTCAATTAAAATAATTATAATATACATATATATATATATATATATTGAAAAGAAAAAAAATTCAAAAACAATAAACAAAATAAACTACATATATTACATATACACTACGTCTGAGATACTCTTGTCGGTCGGAGTACTCTCTGGCGAGCATTTTCCATTTGCTAGAGGGCCTAAGAGCTCCATTGGAGTTCCTTTCAAGGTTATGGAGTGCCTTAGCTCTCCACGTCTGCAAACAGCTTTTCGTTTTACACCACCACTTCCATAGCCAAAGACATCATCGGAGAAGATTCATTCCCACAATTGCTGGAGACCAGTTGTCTTTTGCCTCCTTCGCCACTTCTTAGCTCATGCTTGATGAGATCCAGTTTGAGGGGGGTCGCAAACTAGTTGGGTGGGCTACTTTGGCGAACTCTGGCGATGGTGGGGGGCTTCCATGGGTGCTTAGTGGCGGACGAAGAGCTCCATTGGTGGCGGACGACTATCTCACACATGTGCTTGGGTGAGGTGGATTGTGAGATTGTAGAAACATTACAATCCAGGTCAACGGGATTAGGAATCCCATGAGTTTCGATGGGATTATTAATCCCACATTGTTGAGACTATTTTAGGGTTATTGGATAAATTATCCAATCTAAGGTTGCCACCAAACATAGGACTAGCATAAATAATCCTAATTTTAGTCCTAATCTCATATAACAAACAGGCCCTAAGGGCATCAAAGTACACGGTCCATGAAACATTCCACGTATGCTTTTTCCCCTCCTTAAAAGTGTTGAAAAAAACACGTAATGGCACTTTTAAATTATAGAGTTGATTTAATTAACAAGACAAACAAATAGATAAAATTTAAACTGTCGAGCACAAAATTGAAAATTTGCTCATTATAAAGGAATTTTTACAGTCAGATCTGTTAAAAAAAATTAATGATAAAATCAAATGGTTAGAAAACAAAACCCTCCTGATAAGATCCAAACTACCCTAATTATAAATGCCTGACTTCGTGACTTTAGACCCTCGCAAAAATTCTTCTACTTGAAATTGTTACAGTACACCAATCCAATCAAAGAGTACACTACAGCTAAATAGTTTATATATAAATATATATATGTATAGCATTTGTCTTTGTGTGCGGATTGTACATCCAAGGACCAAAGTAAAGGTGAGAATGACACCGTCAACGATTGATCAAGAGGGCATTATTCGCTTGAAATTATCACTGCTAGTAGTGCTGTGCATAAAGTAGAAAGCAGTACTCACTTTATTCATCAAACGCGCGTGCATCTATCAATGTTCAGTAATGGCACTATATATATACATACATACATACATACATATATATATATATATATATATTTTTTTTTTTTTCATTGCCTTTTTGCTAAGCACATTTGCAAGGCAATCTTCGTACAGCAATCATATATATCTCCACCACTTGCTTCTGTACTCTCAACTCTCAACATAAATGCACCCACGTTTGCGGAAAAGCCCAAAATGGACGTCTAACCAAAAGATGAAGAAAAGGCATAATTATATATATATATATATATATATATATTAATTGTTTTTTAAAATCAATTCTTTCAAAAACTTAAGCTGTTGCATATTTATTATACGGTTCTACAATCGTCGTGATGAGGATAGTATAATGTATTTTATTCACACGGATTATTCTTCCTAACAATCTAATGTCATCAACTGTTGGAACAATGACACATAAGGTTTACATCATAGAGAGAAGAAGAAAAAGGTCACACAAGTTTTTGAGCAAAACTCCAAGAATATTAACTTGGTGCAATTCCCTGAGAAAAGGGTAATCCAAGATGAATTCAACACTTCAGACATATGCAATGTATTGCAGGGCCAGACCCTGATTTGATATTAGCAGACAAAGTTCAAATTTGGGAGAGCTCATGAATCACTTTACCGAATTAGCTTAATATATATATATATATATATAAGAATTATTTTTAATCAGACACTTGTAACATTTTTCGTTTGTCAATATAATATCGTTCATATATTCATGTAACATTCAATTTACTTTTATGTAACACTCAATAAATTTAGCCAAAAATTTATAACTTTGAGAATTACACTTGAACAAACCAAGTGTTACACAAACAAAATGATGTTACATTAACAAATGAGAAATATCACAAATGCGGGACTGATTAACATGTCAGGTTTAAGACTTTGTCTATATATATTTGTATATGTATGGGGCTGCTATACTTCTTTCCACATAATTAGTCGGCACATCAAAGTCACTGATTAGTACTATCCTCTAACAGCAACAGGGCTAAGCATTCATTATTGTCAAAAGTTCTGAGCTCGTCGACAAGTATATATTGATACAAAATAAACAAACAGCAAAAACGTCCATTTTCCCCACACCTAAACCAGGGCTTGGAATTCCATGGGAAAATTAATACAGACAATGGACTGAACAGACACGTGTACGGCAATGATGGTCTGACCTTGAACAGATGATTAATGACTAATCCATCATGTATCAAATCTCATTTATTTTATATTTGATTCAAACCTAATTATCAGTATGATCATCAAATGAGCATTGCTGAACGGACAACCAGGGTCTAGAAGAGCATTGTGGTAAGACTAATATTAACTCAAGATCTTATCGAGAAAAACAATTAACCTTGCCGCCTCACCCTATTTTTAGGTGGTTTTATTCAATACAAAGCCAAATTAGTGTATGAATGCCAAATTTTTACATTTAAATAAGAAAATCACTTTCCAAACCATTGCTATTCTGCATGCAAAATACTATATTTGGTGGCAACTTTGATACCAAATACAACATTTGTTATGTTTTAACATTTGATTGATATTTGTTGATTTATTTACCTTTTCATTTAATCATTTTAATATTAAATTTTAATTGCATGTCTTTCAAAACTTAATAATTATAGTTATGTGTAAAAATATATACAACATTCAAAATAACATTATGCGTTGGAGCACAAATAAAAATATATATTTTTTCGTATATTTTAGTATCAAATATAGTATTATTATTAGCATTTTCATTAGAGATAGTATAGAAGAAAATACCTTATTAACAAACTATTTTGTACTAAGTGTTTCAAAGAAAATATGTTACTAATTCTTCTAATTAATATATATATATGTATATACGTTATATATTAGTTTTTAACTAATGCAATATAATTATATAAATACTTCATTGTTGAATTAGTTTGTTTGGTTGATAGATTTGAACATAAAGCATGAATAAAAGTTTAGATTTATTTAAAATTTTGTGAGAAAATTTAAAGTGTTGTAGCAAAGTGGTTTTTTAAAATATATTTATTTTTTTGGGTTTAAAAAAGGGTTTTTAGCTTATATTTATTTATTTTTGGTTTAAACCCTTAAAAAAGATTTTATCAATTTCTCTAATAGTGTTCATCAAATTATATATTTCATGTGGTGTACGTAATTTATGGATAACTATGAGGGCTCTTTTGGTAACTTTGCGCCAACCCTCTTTATTGCCATTTATAAGAAGTGGATACCGCATAAGAGGTGCCACAATTGAGCAAATTAAACACTTTAATTTTTTTTTTTTAAAGCTCTCTTCTTCTTCTTCCTCTTCCTCGTTCCTTATTCTGTCTTTAATTTCTACTCTCGCCATAATTTCCTTTCTAGTCACGCACTCAGGTATGGAAATCATAATAATATCTCATAAATCATGATTTTCCCATACAGTTAGTTCAATAACCATATCATCATGATTATAACTGACGACTACTTTTTCTGTTTTATTCCTCCTCCAATATATATATATATAGTGCTCTCTCTCTCTATATATATATATATATGTATATGTATATATATATATCTTCTTTGTGCACTGTTTCATTTCCCTTCGTACAACACTGGAAATGAATGCATAATTTTTTCCTTTTCTTGGAAGTTACTGTTTCTAGTGTTTTATGATGTAGGGTCAATATATATCAATGTCTCAATAATTTGCTTTCTTTCTCCTGACCAGATAATAAGAATGTCATCATGAGTCTTTATTAATCTCCCTTTCCATTATAGTACTACAACATGATCCAAAACTTCTGATCCTAAATTCCACTGAGCATGATTCTATAATTTTCCCCATTCATCTTTCTCTCAAATGATCATTCAAACAAAAAATATTGTTGAAGAGCATTGAGCTCCAGCACTATGTACATTCTCTCCTAATTCTAGTGTGGATTAATGTATTCTTCTTCTTAATTCACACCTCATATTATTTAAGACCACAATATCATATATATGTGTATATATGTGTGCATGTACACACATATATAAATATATATGTATGTATTTTTCTAACATCTTTATCTCCAAAAAAGCAAGCCCATACCAAATGTGTACTCTTTCAATACTTTGCAATTGGAGGTTGCAGTTTTTGATCTAAAACTCAAAAACTCTAAATTTAGTGAAATTGACTCAAGTGTGTGTGTGTTTTTTTTTTAGATATGGAGAAATTGAGCTTTAGTATTAACAATAATAATAGCAACAACATTGGTCTTCCACCGTCGGGGTCGTCATTGGCGAGGACAAAGTCGGACCAGCTGGCGGAGAACGTGGCGGCGGCTTTCAAGTCTCCGCCGAATTCGACCTCGGCGGCGGCTCCAAAGGACGTCGTTTCCTCTTCGGCGGGAGACGAGGGCGGCAGCGCGGCGCTGTCAAGAAAGTCTAGCCGGCGGCTGCTGTCGGCGGCGTCGCCGGGGTGGAGCGGCGGCGGCGGCGGCGGAGGAGGAGGAAAGAACACGCACATAAGGAAGTCTTGGAGCGCGCAGATGAAGTTCGAGCTGGACGAGGTTAGCAGCGGTGCGGCGCTGAGCCGAGCGAGCAGCGCCAGCTTGGGGTTGTCATTCTCGTTCACCGGTTTCACCGTGCCTCCCGATGAGATCGCCGATTCCAAGCCATTCAGCGACGATGATATCCGTACGTAAGCTGCTTGTTAATTAATTAATTCACTCTTTTATTATGATTATTATTGTTGTTATTATTATTATTATTTAGTTTCATGCATTTTTTAAAATTAATTCCATGGATGTTTTCGAGCTCTTGTCATGTTAATTGACCATAGATTAATGGATGTTTGGTAATTTATTGAACTTTGATCCTTATTAAAGCACGAGAAAAGTAAAATTTTCTTTTAATATTGACTAAAAATTGCTACGGTTTTTTTTTTTTTTAGAAAAAAGAGGATTGATTATGTCAAATCCTAAAAAAAAAAAGGATTTAATGTATAGTATTTCAATTAGTTAACTTACTTTCAAGGGAATTTTTTTTTTTAGAATATCTGCTCAAGGAATGTAAATTGAAAAATAGTGCAACACAATATCACTATTCCTTCCCCTAAAATAAACATTAGTTCTCAAATCTTAATTTTGGAACACCTTTGTATTGTGAGGAAATTTTAAATATTTTAATGGACATAAGTTGCTGTTTATTTATTTGTTTGTTTGTTTTTCCTTCTTTTATTAAGTCATATTTGATGGAAATTCTATAGTAGGTAATTACGATGTCTAAATAATCCTGAATACTGAAATTTTCAAAGATTCTAGTTAATTTACATGGTGTTAACATTTTGAAATTTGAAATGATT
>CAMOHE010050476.1:0-44490 GCA_946598075.1 Artocarpus hirsutus | reverse complement strand
CTGGCGGAGAACGTGGCGGCGGCTTTCAAGTCTCCGCCGAATTCGACCTCGGCGGCGGCTCCAAAGGACGTCGTTTCCTCTTCGGCGGGAGACGAGGGCGGCAGCGCGGCGCTGTCAAGAAAGTCTAGCCGGCGGCTGCTGTCGGCGGCGTCGCCGGGGTGGAGCGGCGGCGGCGGCGGCGGAGGAGGAGGAAAGAACACGCACATAAGGAAGTCTTGGAGCGCGCAGATGAAGTTCGAGCTGGACGAGGTTAGCAGCGGTGCGGCGCTGAGCCGAGCGAGCAGCGCCAGCTTGGGGTTGTCATTCTCGTTCACCGGTTTCACCGTGCCTCCCGATGAGATCGCCGATTCCAAGCCATTCAGCGACGATGATATCCGTACGTAAGCTGCTTGTTAATTAATTAATTCACTCTTTTATTAAGATACTTAACTGTATAGTTGAAACCGTACACTTAAACACCTTATTTTATTTTTTTAAGTGATTGAAATTCTATTTCATTTTTTTTTTTGTTTAAATCAAGAGTAAAAGAATTTGAAATTCACATTTAAACTTTTTTGGCAACTGTCTAGATACAAGCCAAGATTGCAATTCTGATTATTCTTGCAAGCCGCAGAACTTTGATCGTTAAAATCTGATCGGATATCAGTGTGCAGATTATGATTTGTCTTAGGGTGTTTTAAAAAATTTATTTTGAAAAAAAACAAAAATCATGTCTCAGAGATTGTCTCTACTTTGAATTCTGTCGCTTGATTTCCATCATTTTACTGTTTAGTCAAATTAATTTCTTTTCTTTTCTTTTCTTTTGTGTTTTTTTGGTTGAATATTATTCAAATCAATTCAAGCAAGTAACACATGAGCGATCATGTGTTAACCGCGTTTCCTTTCTAATATGTCAAATCACGTTTTGGTAAAATATTTAAGTGTTTGATACGGTGCTTAAAATTATTGATAAAAACTTTTATAGTATATAAAAATTTTACATTGTAATAATTTTTTTGTATTATAACGTGTAAGATCTTTACAATATTGTTAACCAAAAAATGAATTAGAACTAACTAAATATCAAAGACTCTAGTTAAAAGATCCGGTACAATTCAAAAGGCATCCATTTCCTTCATCTTGGCCGCTCCAACCCCCTTGAAAGCTCTTCTTCATCCAATAACAAAAGCTCATTCTCTCTCAGAGCCTTTTCATCTAAGCTTCCAACTCTCTCTTTCTTAGATCAACCAAAATCTCACAAAAGCTGCTCTTATTATTATTATTATTTAGTTTCATGCATTTTTTAAAATTAATTCCATGGATGTTTTCGAGCTCTTGTCATGTTAATTGACCATAGATTAATGGATGTTTGGTAATTTATTGAACTTTGATCCTTATTCAAGCACGAGAAAAGTAAAATTTTCTTTTAACATTGACTAAATATTGCTACGGTTTTTTTTTTTTTTTTTTGAAAAAAGAGGATTGATTATGTCAAATCCTAAAAAAAAAACGATTTAATGTATAGTATTTCAATTTGTTAACTTACTTTCAAGGGAAAAAAAATTCTTTTTTTTTTTTTTTTTAGAATATCTGCTCAAGGAATGTAAATTGAAAAATAGTGCAACACAATATCACTATTCCTTCCCCTAAATTAAACATTAGTTCTCAAATCTTAATTTTGGAACACCTTTGTATTGTGAGGAAATTTTAAATATTTTAATGGACATAAGTTGCTGTTTATTTATTTGTTTGTTTGTTTTTCCTTCTTTTATTAAGTCATATTTGATGGAAATTCTATAGTAGGTAATTACGATGTCTAAATAATCCTGAATACTGAAATTTTCAAAGATTCTAGTTAATTTACATGGTGTTAACATTTTGAAATTTGAAATGATTTCTCCATAATTCAACCTTCAAAAAAAAAAAAAAAAAATTCTAGTTTGATCCCTTGTTTGTTTTGTTTTTTTGGTTTTTCTTCTTTGAGAGAGAGAGAGTTATTGCTGAATTTGGTGGGGGTTGTCTACCCTAGAAAGACCATATTTTGGGCAATGAAAGACAGCACATTGGTAAGAAGAAGACAAAGTGGTGAGGAAGAGTGATCGATGTGTAAGTGAAAGGCATTGATAAACTAGTCATCCTTTTTTTTGAGAACCATGCAATTTCATTTACATGCCAAACCTTTTTTTTTTATATATATAAAATTCCAAAAATAAAAAGATTCAGTAGGTATATAGTGTATCTTTTAAATTGAGACCCGTAAAGCTAAATAGAAATGCTCATATAATTCATTCATTTTTCTTTTCTTATTTGCACTCTCCTTTTCTAAGAACCAGCAATTTTGTTTCTTTAGAAAAGCTTTTGGACCTTGTTTTCTGACTTTGGCTCCTTCCATCTCTCTCTTCTTTTTTTCTCATTTGTGAAAATGAACCATTTTCTTTATTATTTAAATATTCAAACTTATATTCATGACCAGTCATGGGCATGTTTTTGATAGGTCTAAGGACAAATAAAAATAAGCCATAAATGGTCCCAAAATTGGGAGAAAGTGAAACCATATGTCAAAGTTTATTTTCTTTTCGAAAGGGAAGTTATGTATGTATAGTTCTTGGGTGGACAAATGATGGGAAAATGTAGGACCTCCAAGTTTTGAAGTTGACTCATTTTGTAATATAAGTCAGTTCATTGAGGTTATTCTTTCGTAGGTTCTCAAACTACCTATTTATCTACACAAGTCTTTTTGCTCATCTAGGATTGCTATGTGTGGAGCTTAAATTAGGCCACATTCTAATAAGAAGTAAAGGAAAGAATCTTATTCATCTCTCTAGCATTTCCTGTTGTTCTTTTCTCATAGTTCCAATCCCAAGTTGTTCCTTTTTTTTAAGTCTTCTTGAACTTTCTCAAGATGTTTGAGACATGAACTAGAACAGTTTGTCATGAGTTCCTATTATTCTTTTTTCAAAGCTCAAACTATATTCTACCAAGAAAAATCCTTTTGGCTCTTGTCTTGTTTATTTGTTTGGTTATGAAAGAACTTGAAAAAGTTGTTAAGAATCTTGGTCTTTGGTCCTCACTACATCATAATATCTACAATTTGATCATTGCTTGTAACGCAATCCAGTCTTTTGACAATGAGCTATAATTTAAATGTTGCAGCTGAAGATCTTGAAGCTGGCATGAGAAAACCGAAAGTTCAAACCGAACCCACTGTGCCAATTTATCTCAAGGTAAAGAAAAAAAAAAAAAAAAGAAGAAAGAAATTGATGCAAGCTTTCTTTCTAAATCTGCGAAATGCGTCTGTCTGCCGGTGTTCAAACGTCATGTCACCATGGTTGATAGTTCAAGAATTTGATGTGGTACTATGTATTTGGACAGGCAAGGAAGGAGATTCATGATCTAGGCATCAACTACGGGAACAATAGAACATGGCTAGCAATAGAGCAAATATGGTCAGGTTCAGTCTTGTACAGAGTTTCATTCTATATGGCTTTTTTGTACAAGACTTGCCCTTCTTTCCAGCCAAACAAAATATTGATTAGGACTTTCACACTTTACACGAAAAAACTAATTTAGAGACACTTGCATTAAGGCTAGGAAGGTGTCCCACCCCGGACTCAAAACCCAGTAAACACTCCGGGAAACATAATGAAAAAGTCGCCGAAAAGGCATGGCATTGGAAGGAAGGAAGGGTATGGAAATCTGATACATCTTTCTGAAGAGTAGTGTTTGTCTTGATTTTAATTTATTGCAAGTGTCTGCAAATGTTCAAAGAATTTAGAGTTAAAAAAACAGTAAAGATTGAGTGGTTGAGTGGTTGTTAATGAATTATTTAATTTGATCAACTATGCAGTTCACAGATGTGACATACAAGGTAGTTATCAAGGGAATGAGAACAAATGAAGAGAAGGACATATTGAATGGGATAACTGGTTCTGTGAATCCAGGAGAGGTTTTGGCCTTGATGGGACCTTCAGGTAGTGGAAAGACAACGCTCCTAAACTTGCTTGGAGGGAGGATAATCCAGCCAACTGTTGGAGGTTCAATTACTTACAATGACCAACCATATTCCAAGTTCCTAAAAAGCAGGTTAGAATCTTAAAAACTTATTTGTAGATCCCCATTAGTCGACTTGCTTAATCTTCTAACAACAGACTATTTTTCTCTAGAGAATCTGCATAATTGACCAGAAAAAAAAAGGTTTTATTATATTGTGTACTCGTCAAAGTTATGCTTATTTCCTGATGAGGAACCAAATGACATGAAACATGTTGCAGGATTGGATTTGTGACCCAAGACGACGTTCTGTTCCCTCACCTGACGGTGAAAGAAACACTGACATACGCAGCCCTCCTGCGACTGCCAAAGACACTAACAAAAGAAGAGAAGCAAAAACGTGCAACAGATGTCATCTATGAGCTAGGCTTAGAGAGGTGAGGTCAATTTTCCCCTACTTTTCACTAAAATTACTTTACAAAGCGTAAATGTCAAATTTCCCCAAGCATTAGACGTAAAATCTAACAATAAAGTAAGTAAAACCAATGCTTATCTATCATCTTTATTACGACTATTAAAAAAAAAAAAACTCCGAAAAACTGAAACTAACAGCAAATAACTGACAAAATCGAAAACCATCGATTTTTAAAGGATATTCACCCCTAATCTTTTAAAGCTAAGGGAAGACTTTTAACATGAATAGATGCGAAGACACTATGATAGGCGGCTCATTCGTCCGCGGAGTGTCTGGGGGAGAGAGGAAAAGAGTTTGCATTGGCAATGAGATCATCATCAACCCTTCTCTTTTGTTTCTTGATGAACCAACCTCTGGCTTGGATTCCACAACTGCTTTGAGAATTGTTCAGAAGTTACATGACATTGCAGAGGTATGTGATCTCATTTTATCTACTTTGAATTAAGCAATAATTTGTGCATACTTGTATTTGTAATTGAAGTCAATGATGCCAATATACAAGGGAGAAAAGTGTTTTTTTCTTCTTTTTTTTTTCACTTACTCACACTGAACTTAATCGTTGTTTGACAACTTACCCCGGATTCTTAATTTTGGCAAAAGAGACCTTAAGTTTTAAAATTCTGTGGCAATTGTCGTCTAATAACTAACTGACGTCAATTAATAGAAGAAATAAAGGCAATGGAGCATTCCATGTTAATTCCAAGTTACAAGAACTTTGAAGCAATAAGGACATAGAATAAATAAATAAAAACATAATATACTTGTTACAATTATGTATGGCAGGCTGGAAAAACTGTCATAACAACAGTCCACCAGCCATCGAGCAGACTCTTCCACAAGTTTGACAAGCTGATCCTCCTCGGCAAAGGGAGTTTACTATACTTTGGAAAGGCATCAGAAGCCATAGTTTACTTCTCATCTATAGGATGTTCCCCTTTGATTGCCATGAACCCGGCAGAGTTCTTGCTTGATCTTGCGAACGGAAACATCAACGAGGTTTCATTGCCGTCGGAACTAGAGGACAAAGTACAAATGGAAAACTCATGTGCTGACACAAGGAATGGAAAACCATCTCCAGCAGTTGTCCATGATGTAAATTCTTAACTACACAATAAGCCCTTCATATGTGACATATTACTTTTCATTTTTTTTTGTTAATAGATAGTGAAAAGATTGTCACGTGAGTTAATAATAAAAAGATTACATCTACCAATAAAAAGACAACATTTACTACATTAGTTGGTTGAAAAAAGGTTGGGAAGTGATGCTCTAATATCAGGAGTTTCAAACCAAGCACAACATTAGGACTTATGTATCAAATGATGTTTATAATGTTTGAGCAGTATTTAGTGGAGGCATATGAGACAAGAGTTGCAGACAAGGAGAAGAAGAATCTTATGGTTCCTCTCCCCATTGATGAAGAGCTCAAGTCGAAGGTGTCGAATCCGAAAAGGGGATGGGGTGCAAGCTGGTGGGAACAGTATTGTATACTATTCTGGAGAGGGATCAAAGAAAGGAGGCATGACTACTTCAGCTGGTTGAGAGTCACCCAAGTTCTATCCACTGCAGTCATTTTGGGGTTACTCTGGTGGCAGTCAGATGGTCATTCTCTCAAAGGCCGGCAAGATCAGGTAAAAAAAAGAGACCAGCTTTTGAAAGCATAAAAGTTCACTAAATTTGTTAATTGTATCAATTTGGATCAGTTCGTGTAAGACAGGTCAGCCCGAACACGACACGTTTATTTTGGTCCTATTAATTGCTATTATGACCCGCTAACTATGTGTAGGACTCATATTTCTACTCCTATCACATGCAGGCCGGGCTGTTGTTCTTCATTGCTGTGTTCTGGGGCTTCCTTCCTGTCTTCACAGCCATTTTTGCATTTCCTCAAGAAAGAGCCATGCTGACAAAGGAACGAGCTGCTGACATGTACAGATTAAGCGCATACTTTCTGGCTAGAACAACAAGTGACCTTCCACTTGACCTGTTGCTCCCCGTACTCTTCCTTCTTGTTGTATATTTCATGGCAGGCTTGAGGCTCAGTGTTGGGCCATTTTTCCTAAGCATGCTTACTGTTTTCCTCTGCATTGTAGCAGCTCAGGTACATGCCTCTATCCAGCTCCATGCCTTTTCTCTTGTTTAATGTGCTAATTTATGCGCTGCTGAGTGATTCACTTAAAGAAATACCTAAGACCATTGAGAGGGATGGCCTAGCCATAATGGATTATTGTGGTGGGTTTGTGGTAACATGTTTGAGCACTAAGTGGTCCTATTTAAGGGTATCAGATATGATGGTTTGTGTTGGTCACCTAGTACTTGACTTAGTGCCTGGGCACCATACTTTATGTATTCTACATTTGTGGGGCTAGGGTGACACTGTCTTTGGCAAGGGGTAGTGTCGATAATAAGACGTTGAGCCAACATTCTTATCAGTGTTTAGAGAGTCCCTTTAATAAAGTACGGGCGAATGCAATTGCCGGCCCCTTCCATGACTTTTTCTTCAGTGAAAGGGAAAGGAAAAGAAAAAAGAAAAAAGAAAGACCAGATAAAAAATATTGACAATGTGTGGGTGTAAAATACAGGGACTTGGGTTGGCTATTGGAGCTACATTAATGGACATAAAGAAAGCTACAACTCTCGCTTCAGTTACTGTGATGACCTTCATGTTAGCTGGTGGATTCTTTGTGAAGGTAATTATTCATACTTTTTTTCCCTCATCCATAGACATTGCATTTAAAAGTCTAATTCTACATCCACATTCTTGGACTATTTGATCGCAGGTTTAAACATAAAATTTAAACAAAAATTAAAAATTTTTAAACAGAAAATATTATAGTAAAAAGATTTGAATTGTAATTCAAATTATGAATCAAACGGATGCTTAACATGTTTTCTTCAAGCAGAAAGTTCCGGTGTTCATTTCCTGGATCCGCTACATGTCTTTCAACTACCACACATACAAGCTTCTTCTCAAGGTGCAGTACGGGCACATCACACCCGCCATTAATGGACTCCGAGTCGACTGTGGCTCAACCGAAGTCTTTGCCTTGGTAGTCATGATTTTCGGATACCGGTTGTTGGCATACCTTTCTCTACGAATGATGAAGCTTCAATCTGGTGCTTAAAATGAGCTAACACGAAAAAGAGATTGTTACATATATGGACATAGTTCCAATTTTTCCTGAGTTTCATGTCAACGATGAAGGAAAGCTAGTAAGGATTACTGTGCAGAAACTTCTGCATTCCATGAGCTAAGGGATTTTTGAAGTTTCCTTATATAGCAGGGGACTAATATGAGTTAAAATTGAAGATAAAGCTCGTTAGATTGCCATGCAAATGCATGGCATGGAGAGTTTTTTTTTTTTTGCAAAAAATGGAAGTCTTGAGAAGTTAACAGTTAGTACTTGAGAATGAAATTGTACTTTGCATATCAATTTTAATTGACCAAACTTAATTGGTTGGGTTATTTAGCAATGGATTTCTAGAATTTTCTTGCCAATTACAGAGGTGGAAAGTCTTTGTGCAATCTCTATTTTTTTTTTTTTTTATATATATATCTTAAGATATCCAAGTCTCTTTAAGCACCTGACTAATCCTTGAGAGTTTGTAGACCCTCCTACCGAACACAAGAGGACAAACTGGGGAAGGCGGCCCTAAGGGAGTTGAACATCCAAGACCTCCCTGTTATTGGGTAAGGTCCTGAGCCAACAATTTCTGTCAATTAATTGAAACAAAATAGTAATCAGAGTGATCCCTCTATTATTCGAGGAAAAAAACGAAACTGCCTTTGTTTGTATACATTTGACCATCATATGTAATAGGAAATAGACCTATCTACATTATTTTTAGACAGTGCCTGTATACATATTTTCCTTGTAGGACATGGGAATAAACAATTTTGATTCAACCAAAGAGATTAATGGTTGAAGCCATTGATTGGGCTCTTGATGAAAATATGGAGAGAGGATACCAAAATACTGAAACCAAACTTGGCAAGAAATCTATGGTTTTCATAAACAAAATTCAATTTTTGTATTTGCTGAATGTTTCTTCAAGCTAACGTTCTCAACCAACCAAGAGTCCGAAGAAGGATGGCGTCCAATAATGGAGACTTCTTCTCCAGTCCTGTCCGAGAACAATGCAAGTGAGATAAGATAATAATATACACTCAACTCATATACAAAAGTACGGCAGATTAACATTAGTTAGAAAATAAATAGACACAATTTTGCATAGTTTAATGTTAAAACTAGACACAATTACCAAGATCAGCAGCCACACGGTGAGCACACATTACTCCAGAGAATGCCACAGCTATAACACCTTGTCCCGGAAAGCAGCTATCACCAACACAGTAGAGACCATCTATGGCCTGCAGTTTTCATCATTTCAAGACAATTCACTTGAGTATGTTATAATTAACTACAGATGGTAAACCATCAACTAGTGTTTAAACAACTTACCGTTGTATTGAAAGGCATTCCCAACAGGCCCTTAGGCGTTCCACGCGGCATTGGTCCGTAAGTTCCCCTGTCACGAGCCAGGTACCGCCTGTGTGTCTTTGGTGTCCCCACCTATCATGATAGAAAAAATCTTTGAGTGGAGATACAGTCGTGAAAAAAGACAAGAGTGATCGGTTACAAAAAGCCCCGAAAGATAAAGCTGATTAATCTTGAAGTGAACCAACAAGGTAGATGGAAAGTAAAAGAGGCAGATGAAAATCATTTGCAGGCAATGCCAGAAGCATAAAGCTCTACTGTATCCAAACGAACGAAAATGCAATACCAACATTTGTAAGTTAAAGCACAACTTGACATGTCACAATTGCACAATTTTTTTAACAAAGCTACAGTATTATTTTCTAATATCAATGTTCATCATTACCTCCTTAAAATCGATGGATGATAGCAGTCCTGGAAATAGTTTCTTCTCCAATCTGCTAATAATTTCATTTGCCACAAGCTCCTTCTTTTCCTCATAGTCCTTTCGAGAAAGTCCCTAGGAAGCAAAAAGTTCATCTCAGTTGTCAGTAGAGTAAACAGGTTTGTTAATTCTCCAGATGGGCTGGGAAAAGAGGGTGGGTGGGGATGAGGAATCAAGATCAGTTAACTAATTATTTTCTATCTTGTCTTCTAACACCATTAGACTTACCTCCCACTCCTCTATGGACGAGGTTGTAAATATGTGAAGAATATGGCGTCCTTTTGGAGCCAGTGACGAGTCGAGAACGGTAGGAATGCTTAAAAATATGCTTCCATATGGCTCCTCTAGTCTTCTCCAGTCACTCTAGAAAATATCAGACATGAAAAACGAAATGAAAAAAACCAACTAATCAATTTCTTTCCAATGCACTCCAAATCCTCATCAGACGAAGCTACTCAAGAAGTTTAAATACCTCAAGAACAAAATGATGGCAATCCGTATCTGGTGGCAGAACCTCAGCTTTAACTCCCATGTGAATGGAAAGAAAAGACGGGGCCTTCACGTATGCTTTCTGAAAATTTGCTTCTTCTTTTGGTAGGTCTTTTCCTTTCAACAGCTTTCCTGGATAAAGGTACAGTTGAATGTAATTTTACTAACAAAGCCAAACAACCCAGCATAGGAAAGATCTCCAAATATCATTGTCTAGAAACTAGTCATTTAAAAAATTTCGGCGCCATTATAAAAAGACTAACCAAAGGTATCCCATCGAGTAGCATTTGATATTATGGTTTTGGCAAAGAATTCTCTTCCATCCGAGAGCCGTACTCCCACCTATAGAAACACTAACAGCATATAACTACAGAAACCATCTATTTAGCTAGTATAATTGTTCTTTAGCAATACGAATCCAGTAGTAAAGTTGAACTCACAGCTCTTCCTTGGTTGATTATAATATTAGTGACGTTTGCCTTGTAAAGTATCTCACTTCCCTGGTCAACAAGGCCTTTCACTAAGGACTTTGCTATTCCACCAACACCGCCAACTGGGTAGTTGATTCCGCCATAATGCCTATCACACAGGACCTGATACAAATGCATGCGGAGAATTTTCTCTTAGGGTCAACAGTCCTCAGTTTTGAGAAAGTGGAAGGTACAAAAAATTAGGTCGAAAAGCTTACCATGCCTGCATTTATCATTGGTGTCTGCAAAGCATTGACCGTGCTCACTATAAAACACTGTCCATTCACCGCATGTAATTATATGTGTGAGAAAAATGGAGTAGACCATTTGTCAACTCTCCAAACCCCAGAAAATATACAAGGAACATAAACTCTCTCACAAAACTTTAACAAGATCACACATGAAACTTCTCGCTCACCTCTGCGTCTATGAAAGACAGCAACTGAGGATCTTTAATGTGCTTTCGAGCTATGTCTCCCGCATTTTGAGGCAAATAGTAGGCTGCAGAGGATTATAGCATCATGTAAACTGCAAACTCATATTAGAAGTTACTAGGAATAATAGCAGACCTAAGTTCAGAATAAAAAATAAGATATAACATGCCTTTTACGTCTTTATTATTATTATTATTATTATTATTATTATTTTACTAACTAACCAGAAGATAGTGCAAGTAAGAACATTTATATGCCAAATTAATATGCCGTTTGGTTCGCATTTAGAACCTCAATTCAAACATTTTTGCTATAGTGTTTTCTCTCATCAAACTTTGAATATCTGTTCAAAATTTTTGTTCAAGCCTGTGAACCAAAAGGGATACTAGCAATTACCAAGTGTCAAGCACTCGAGAGGCTTCTTGAAGAACTGCCCAAAAAGGTAGATTGGCTCCTCAAGTGATTTCAACTCCAACGAGTTTAAGGCATTGAAGATCTAGAAAACGTGTAAACATAATTTTTTTAAAAATGCCGAGAAGAAGTTGGCAGGCAACTCTAGGAGGTAAAAAGGAAAACATAGACCTTCCAACATTCACTGTAGAACTTAAGAATCCCTTCCTTTTCATGGGGAAATTTACTAGTAAGTTCAGAAATGAATTCGCTGTACTCCTTAGGCACTCGCACGGATAGGTTGTTTGGCAGATGGAAATGGACTGTTGTTGGATCAGGTATCACTGGCATCTCACAACCAACTGCTGCCAGTGCTTGGGTTATCAAATTTAGATTGCCCTGTTCACGTTACAGTAAATAGTTCATGAGATTCAAATTCTATAGTACCAAATGATAGAGCAATATATCTCTATGTGTGTGTGTGTGTGTGTGTGTGTTTATGTGTATAAAACACAGTGCCGAAACACCCCAAATTCAATTTGTGGACTTGAGGAATTGAACCCCAATCTATATGGGAGCAAGAGCAATTAGTATCCATGATCCTCACTACTAGTTTTTGACCAATTACAGTTTTACATGCCAACTATGGGGTCCACATCTTACTAAACAGGACCTAGGCAATTTTATTTTAAGGACTTATTTTTATTCAGGGTTAATTAAAAAAACATTTTAAAACAACACCAGTTTCGATTCCTTTCTTTATGTCATATATACCACAAATAATTACACTTGGTAACTACTGAAATTATTATAAGAATATGACATAACAGGGAGACGAATGAGAATAAGCAAAACGAGTCATATTCTTGATATTTTTTAATTTTTTATTTTAGTGCAATAGAAAAGTTAACTATGCTTAAAAGGCCAGTGGTAATGAATGATAATCACCGTCTTTCTACTTCCTAGTGTCCAAATAGAATTGACTTAATCATTTATGTGAATGTCTTTTAATAGCAGAATATGCACTTCCATTTAAACTACAGTTGGGATATAAAATTCACTTAACATACAAAAGTATGGGGAAAAAAGTCCAAAACTTTACACTAGAAAACTGACCTTGTCACTGAAACCAAACATGACAGAAGAGCCAACATCAAAAGTATACCCATTTCTCTCATAATACCCTGAGCTCCCACCAGGAATCACATACTTCTCCAAGGCCAAAACCCTAGCACCCTTCACAGCCAGCTGTGTTGCAGCCACCAATCCTCCTATTCCTGACCCAATTACAATTGCATCATAGTAGCTCTCACCTCCTCCACCACCTCTTTCTCTCTCCACAGGTAAATTATCCACATTCATCACTGAACTTGACCTCACAATAAACTTACAATTATTACACCTTGAATTTGAACTTTCCAATGACCCAATAGTTTTGGAAGTGCCGGTGAGCTTGTGATCACCGAAAAATGAAATCTTCGCAGACCCAAGTGAGGAAATTTTGCATTTTTGGCTTCTGGGTCTGATTTTTTTCAACTGAACACCATGGGAATGAGAAAAAAAAGACTTGGGACTGTCATACTTGAAAGTAATCAACTGGGGTGAGTTGTGGGGACTGGGAAAGAGAGAAGAGAATCCCAGTTCAGCCATGGAAAGAGAAGAGAAGTGGAGGTGATAGTGGGTTAGGCTAGGTAGGCCATTGGAGTAATAACGGAGGAAATTGGGAGAGAAGTGAGTTGTGATTCCACTCAGAGATTCCTCAAGAAAATGAGACAAAAAAAAAAAAAAAAAAAAAGACACAAGAGGGTGTTTCGAGGTTTTGTTAATGTTTGCTGTGTTTAGATAACCGTTAGATTTGAGTGTGTTTGTAACCCTCAGTTTGGGATTGATGGCCATGGGCTATCATCTTTACAGAACCTATTTGGACCGTACAGGTGTATATATATATATATATCGCGCACCAAGAATGTAATATTTCACCCATTGTATATGGTTGAGCAATAATTTTAAACCTCATTTTGTTATTCATATAAAGTTCAAACCAAGGTTCTCAATTTTTGTGTTAAAAAAATAAAGATATCGTTTGGTATTGTTTTTAAAATAGGTGAAAATATTTTAATTTTAAAAAATAAAAATTTTTTAAAAATTTTGAGTATTTTAGTTTTAAAAAATAAATTTTTTTTAAAAATTATACAAAGAACGTTTTTAAATTTTTTCTTTAAAAAACGTGTAAAAATATCATTAAAAAAAAACAAACGAACCAAAAGAACTTTTTAAGAATTAATAGAAATAATAACGAGTCACGTAAAAAATGTAATGAAAAAAGTGAAAAAGAAAACTTTTGGTCCATCTATTGGATCTTTGGTGAAGTTATTTGAAACTAATTTTTTTATTCAAAACATTATAATATGTGGAAACTTTACATTGTAATAATTTTTTGTCTTTTATTATACTATGTGAGAGCTTTATATTATTTCTTAAACAAAAGTTAATGAACCAATTTTATCAAATACCATATTCGTTTATAGATTTAAATATAAAGACCAAAAAGTTAATGAATCAATTTTATCAAACACCATATTCGTTTATAGATTTAAATATAAAGTTTAAAGTTTAAAGTAAATGTTTAAATATTAGTGTTTACCTTAAAAAAAATCTTATAATTTTATATTATGGTAAAACGGTGAAAAAACATATATATAACAACACTATTAGTCCTAATTTTAGTCCTATAAAACTTATAACTTGTTTAGAGGGACGGTGGGAACCATTTTTATTGTAACATGTGAGGGCTTTACATTGTAGTAAATTTTTTTAATTGTTACTGTAGCATGTGAGAGCTTTATACTGTAACAATTTTTTTAATTGTTACTATAGTATGTAAGAGCTTTACACTATTTATAACTAAATTTGTGGTAGAAACTATCACCAAACACACTTTTAATGATGAAACAATCTTAGAAATGAGAATAAAAATCATCACTTTATGATTTAGGGCTATCTAGACAAACTGAAAACTGCCAGGCCCAACCAATTTGGCGGGTTTTAGATGTTGGGACGGGACAGGATTGTTAAAAAACAAAAAAAATCCTAAACCGAATTGGATGTATTTCAAAACAATCTGGTCCAGTTTGGAATCTTTTAATGGCAGTTTGAATGGACTAAACCGTTATATATATATATATATATGTATATTTTTAAATACTTATTAATGTGTTTCAATAGTATGTTTTATGCTGTGCTTGTGCTTGATTTTTATTCCTTTTTATTTTCTTTTTTTAGAATGTTATTTTTATGGTTTGGATATTTAGAGTTTTAGAATTATAAAATTTGGTATAAAAATCACAAAAATTTCTTAAAAAAAGTCTTAAACTGTGATTTAATCCAACCAAACCATTTTAAAACAGTCTAGTTTAGCCCAGTCTCAAAAACATAACTGTTTAGGACCTAAAAACAAGCCAAATGGGCTTGTACCAAATAGCACATTTTCAATTCTTAATGTAGCAAATGACACATTTTTAAAAATATTAAAGTGAATAATATTTTTAGAACCTTGTATTCTTTTTAAACACTTGAATTTTCAGTTTAATCTTCTCATTCTCTTCTTTTTCATCTTCTCTTTCTTTTTGGTTTTTTTTTGTTATCTCGCTATTGTTTTGTGTTTCTTTATATGTCATTCTATACAAAAGTAAATTTTGTTTTAATTTAAGTAGGTTATTTACTAAACATTTTTACATTTTTGGTTTATTTATTTTTATTCCTAATTAATAATGAAATAATTCCCTCCTCTTCCCTTTTTATAATATAGAAATTAAAAACAAACCCAAAAAGAGAAAAAAAAGTTACCTTGCACCTTATCCGGAGAGCATAAAGAAAAATTTAGCAATTAGGAACAAACTTTGATAAACATTTTTTTAAGGGAACTGTGATGAACATTTTACAAAGAATAATAATATTATTCCAAAAAAGGAATTTTTTTTTTTGGAGAAAAATATATTAATATTTTTTTTACATTTCTTTCATATGTGAACAGCAATATACCTGTATCCAAGATGGTGGACCCCAGATTCAGTTTAACTTTTAACATTTTGTGCTCCACGTTCGCAAATGCTGCATACGGAAATATGACACGTGTCAGCTCATTAAAATGAAAAAAATAAAAAAACAAACTATGGCCTTTCTTTCTTCACTCAGAAGAAGGCAAGCGAATTTGGATCGAATTCCATTTATTTCTGTCTGTATTCCCTTTAAATCGACACTCGTCACTGGCTCTTTATCCTCATCTTTCCCGAATTTAGCGAACTTAGTGTTCTCCATTTTCAGGTATTCATCAATCTCATCTGAATTCGCTACTTGGGTTTGTGATTTTCATTCTGATTTCGCGGGAAAACCGAGTTTTTTTTTTTGGGTGTCATTTTGATGCTTGATTCGAATTCTTTCTGGGTTTTAAATCTTGGGTTTTTTCAGTTCACTGAATGGAGTTCTCGGCGCTATTTCATTTGCTGGTGTTTTTGGGTTTGGTTTTTTTATTTTTTAATTTTTTTGTTATGTGTTAGCGACTGTTTGGCTGCTCGGAAAAGGGGAGAGAAAGGAAAGGAAGGGATCGGGGAATTTACACTTCTTATTGGATTTCAGTAGTTGCGGTGCTAGAAAAATGAATAATTGAGTTTGCTTAAAATTGACAATTGAAAAAACGTGTGTATATTTGAAAAATTTGAGTTTTTGATGTAGAATTCTATTGTTGCAATTTTCAAGCGTTACTTTATGAACTGCGTAAATTTGTTTATCATTACGATTGAATTAACTACAATGGTTTTTTTGTTTTTAATTTATGTTGCCTTCACTTTTTTGTTAATTATTTTAATACCAAAGTATTTCAAGAGCAGCGTTAGTTTTTGATTATTTTCTTTGTTTTTAATGCTGATTACATTATTCTAGTGATTACAAGCATAGTAGTATTCTAGTCAATTCTATAATTATTTGTGGTAATTATAATAATTACATGTGGTAATTAATAATGTAGCAGTGACTAAAAACCAGCATATATTATTCGATATTTATATTTGAGCGTGTGTATAACAAACTAGACCAGACCAGTGTTATTCAAGATTTTTTTTTTGGAAAATAAGAATTTTTTTTTAGTGCTATAAAAAAATTTAGCCCGTTTTTCTCCTTTGCTTTTAGCCTTTTTCATGGGCGTGCTTTTTTGGTGCTTTTGCGTTTATATAAATAGTTTAATTATGCTTGTCTTATGCCTTAAATTTATCATAAATGGATCATCAAGACCTTATTCTCATGCAAAATCTATTCTTTTTAAAAATATACGCTTTGAGTTTGGATGTTATCATCATCTTATTTAACTTCAACTTATTTACAGGTTCGAGTTGGTAACAGGACAGTCATGGCTTGGCTTACCGCTCCTGCCCGTCTCATGATAGTCTCGGATCTTGATCATACGATGGTAGGTCCTGCAATCGTTTCACTGGCTATGGTATTAATATTATTATCCCGGTTTTCTGGTTTAAGTGAACAAGGACTTCCTTGCAGGTTGATCATCATGATCCTGAGAACCTTTCTCTGCTTAGGTTTAATGCCTTGTGGGAAGCGAATTACCGTCATGATTCACTGCTAGTTTTCTCGACCGGAAGGTCAAAAACGCTGTACAAACAGTTGAGGAAAGAGAAGCCTATGTTAACACCGGATATAACCATAATGTCTGTGGGAACTGAGATAACCTATGGCAACTCAATGGTCCCGGATCATGGATGGGTTGAAGTTTTGAATCAGAAATGGGATAGGAGCATAGTCACAGAGGAAACGGGGAAATTCTCTGAACTTACTCCTCAGGTATACAACAGCAGAAAATAACTTGATTGCTGCCTATGACTGTTTAATATGTTTGAATTCTCACCTGAAACGTATTAGTAGAAAATTGAAGTGGTGGTGGTATTTGATTTTGAGTAGCTGAATTTTATGCTAAATGCAGCCAGAAACAGAGCAACGACCGCACAAGGTTAGCTTTTTTGTTCAGAAAGATAAAGCTCAGGCTGTGACAAAGGCTCTCTCAGAGGTTTTGGAGAAACGCGGGGTAAGATTTTAAGGCCCTGTTTGTTTCCGCTTTTTAGATTGCTTTCCACGTTTTTTGATAAGTTATTTTGGAAACGGTCTGAAAGATGTAAGTTTGCATTCCCGTTTTGGGAATGGAAATGAATTTCTGAGACATGATCGAGTTTACTTTTGTAAACTATTGAAAGTTACTTTTTCATTTTCATTTTTAGGGCCTATATATTCAACGTATATTTTCAGAAACATAACTAAACAGAGGGGTAAGATTTAGTTTTTATGCTCAATTCGGTTGCTCTTTGTTGAGACTCGTTCTTCCCCACCCACCACCCACAACCCCCGCCGCCCCCCCCCCCCTCTCGATTGCACTTATAGCAGATCATGTTGTTTTCCTATATGTAATCTTATCTTTGGATTTTTGCTTCCGATTTTGCCAGTTGGACGTTAAAATAATATATAGTGGAGGAATCGATTTGGATATATTACCTCAAGGTGCTGGGAAAGGACAAGCTCTTGCCTACCTACACAAGAAATTTAAGGCCGAAGGAAAGTTGCCACTTAACACACTTGTTTGTGGCGACTCTGGAAACGATGCTGAGCTCTTTAGTATCCCAGATGTTCATGGAGTCATGGTTAGTACTAGTTTACCTCTTTGCCTTATTCTCTTGAATAACTTGAGCCTGTCGTCTTGTGGGGAAACAAAACATTTCAATTCTGTTCTTTTAAACATTAGTTCCTCATGCAGGTTAGCAATGCCCAAGAAGAATTATTGCAGTGGCATGCTGAAAATGCTAAAGACAACCCTAAGATTATTCACGCAACAGAGAGGTGTGCTGCTGGAATCATTCAAGCTATTGGTCATTTTCATCTCAGCTCGAATTTATCTCCTAGAGATGTTGCAGACCTTTTGAACTCTAACCTAGAAATTGTTAGACCTGGCTATGAAGTCGTGAAATTTTTCTTGTTCTTTGAGAGGTGGAGGCGTGCAGAAGTTGAAAATTCAGAGGCTTATATCGCAAGTCTGGAGCAAGATTTTGTACGTGTGAATCTTCCTTTCATACTGTTTAATTTTAAACACACACAACACCTTGCCAAATCATCATTTTTTAAGAATTTTCTTTGATTTTTTACTTCATAAGTAAACATTTTCTTCTTTTGTACTCCATTACGTTGCTGTTAAACTTTGATCATGTTTTCCTTTGGGACAGGATCCATCTGGTGTCATGGTCTATCCTAATGGTTTTGAACAAACTCTTTCCGACTTCGTGAATGGTCTGAGAAGCTACTATGGAGATCAACAGGGAAAACTATTTCGTGTGTGGGTGGATAGAGTATTGGCTTCACAAATCAGTTCAGACACATGGCTTGTCAAGTTCAACAAGTGGGAATTAACTGGTGGGACTTTCGTATCTCTCTCTCTCACATATTCTTCAGTCCCTATTATTGCATTTCTTTTAGGAGCTTTAAGGTATGCCTTACCGTAGTGCATGTTTATGAATGTTAGATCGGATCAAAATCACATCAAAAATTAAAAAGATATGTATATATATATATGCAAATCTGACTTAACATGATACAAATCTTACGGTTTAAAACAGAGCTCTATGGTAGGGTTCGTTGTTGTAAAAATCTCCTTTCCGTTAATACCCAAGGTCTTGTTCCTTTCAAAAAATTATAACCTCGTTTTTATACATATAAGTGAACACGATGTTTTAAAATAGGTGATTTTGATTATTTTTGCGTCCACATTTTCAAGGGAACTAATGAATCTTTGCTCTTTATAGGTGCTTTTTTCTTCTGACTTTAATTGGAATTCTTTGTTCAAGATTTCCCTTGCCTTTGTTTCTTCCACAATTTTTGTGTATTTGCTACTCCAAAAAAATTTGTGTATGCCCAACTGAATTTTTGTAGGTGAGGAGAGAACCTGTTGTGTGGTATCTGCTATTTTAAGGTCAAAGGTGAGATATATGATACTATCGACGTTGATAGCCCATTTGGAAGCGCAGTTCGTACCAAAAATTTGTGGTTCAAATTTTTTGCGAGAAAATGCAAGAGCGAAAATGCTTTGAACTATAATTTTATGGTTCAAACCGCGTTTCTAAATGGGTTATTAATTTCCTGCCATAGTTTTTTTTTTTTTTTTTTTGATTTTCTGTTTTTCTTTTTTTGATTTTCTGAGACAAAATGTTATTGTTGGGTTTCAGGGTAACAATGGGTTTACTTGGATGCATGTTCACAAGTCATGTTTGGAATTATCAGAAGGCAAAGATCAATGAAGTTGGTAGTCGTCTATTCTCGGATCAAGATTCTAATGCTGCTATAATATTTTTAACAATTTAAATAAAAATATGCAGACTTGACTTTGTCATCTCTAATTTCAATTTTTGACCAAAAATTTATTTTGATCACACGAAGGCGGTTTTGGTCTTCATGAATAAATACTTTTTTAATAGCAACATCAGAATTTTCAATCTTAATTTTTCTCCTCCTTATTCATCCTTGCTGCTAATTGCATGATCACTGTTCTTGAATCCATGAATTGATACATCGTAATTCATTATAGTGCTTAAAACACTCTGAATTCTGATTCTAGCTGTTGAAATTAAGTGCCAGCATTCTCAATTTGAGAAACATGGCCTCTTTTTTTAATGGTGATAATAATTAAGGTTTAATTTTATAAAAATTAAGGTTTAATTTGAGAAATTTCCCCTCGATCTCAGCTTGACTATGGTTAATTTTTTTTTTTTTTTTTAACTGTAAGAGGGATATATATTAAAAAAAAAAGCTGCAGGTGTTATTTGGCCCTCTTAAGGTTGAATGTTTTACTCACCCGGGTTATAGAATAAGCACCTTAGACTAACCAAATTGAAATGCCAAATCAACGTCTGAAACGGTTAAAATGCAGCACCGTAAGTTACGTTGCGTTTTGTAGATAGGTTTTGACCGTTTAGAACTTATTGGCCGGTTTGAACGAACGTTTGGTGCGTGCAACAAACAAATCATTTAAAATGATGCGGATGGTTTTAAATATACTAAATTGTTAGTTTTGAGAACTTAACATCCCCCTTCCTTCTAAATTCTAATGGTTTTGAACGATTTTTTGTGGTGAAAATCTTTCTCGTTCTCGTTTTATTTCATATAGTATAATTTTCTAAAAATCAAATCTTTGATGTAATGTTTTATTGTTGTTTTAAATCTTTAAGTTCTAAACACCAGTTTAAAACTATCGTTTAAATCATATAGGTTCAAAACTACCAGTTCAAATTACAAAATCCTAAACCATAACGTTCTGAATTTGTGTACGAAATGAACTAAAATAAACACTGTTCTTTGCCTCCACGGATGTACTCGAGCTGGTCCTTTTTTTGAAAGGCAAGCTGGTCAATTTAAATACGTTCATATTCACGCTTCTTTTTATTTTTTATTTTTTTTAAATAGACTAGCATTAACATTTACATTAAAAATAGTTTTATAGTTGTGTTGGAACTAAACATGGCCATCTATTCATCAATCATCAACCAAGATCCAACTTAGTTTTCATGTAAAATACTAAGAACAGTCGTGACAGATATAAAAAGTTATGTTTGGTGTAAATTTCATGTGTTTTTACAAAACGCAACTTTTAAGAAAAGTCATCCGTCAAAGCCGTACTTAGCACAACTCTCCGTTCTATTATTACTAATTGAAAGCACTAAACTATCAAAGAAAAAAAAAAAAAGGAAACAAAAGGCTTTAGATTCTTCATTAGATTGCAAAACATTTTCCAACCAAATTTGCATACTCGGATCATGGTGGAATACAAAGCCAACAAAAAGAATCAAACTTAACCTAAGAATGTTTTCTCTCATGGGGAATACAAAGCCAACAAAAGAATCAAATTAACCCAAGAATATATGCGAGAAAAGTTCGAATTGGAGTGATGTTACTATCATTTTCATGCAATTACACCAGATAAGCTTGTTTTGAGGAACCGTTAACTACTTTTACTTTGAAAAAAAGAATCACAAAACTGAACGAACTAGAAATTCATAACAACGTAAAACACCACATAAGTGATAGTCTGTTTGTTTGAAAACATGGTTAAAATTAAGACACTGTAATAAACAAATTGTGTTTGGCTAACATGGTTAGAACTAACTTTTTGGTTTAAAACACTGCAGTATATGAAAGTTTTACACTATTTATTAATCAAAAGTTTGGTTCTAATGAATTTTGTCAAATTTTGTAATAAAACCTGTCCTAACCAGTATTTTTTAGCTCGAACTAGGTTTCTAAATGAGCGACTAAGTGTTTTTTTTTCCCTTTTCTTTTGCGTGTTCTCATTTTTTATCGTCATTTTTTATTTATTTTCTGTTTTTGTTTCCGTCAGTGCAGTTTTCTGCTGCTTTTGTTTTCATCTTGTCCTATCAAAATATTAATGTAGTCTCGTTTCTACTTGCCAACATCGTTCACCGGTTCGTTATCCCTGTGGGCTTTTATAATGTCCTTCGCCATTGACGTCGTTTTCCAGCATTGTTGTCGTGTTTTATTGTTCTCGAACTTTGCAGCTGTGCTTTGTCATACGCATTCGCTAGTTTGCTGTCGTTTACACTTTTTGTTGTTCTATTCTTGTGTCTTTTCCTGGTGTTTCTGCTTCTTGTTTTTTACTAGTTTTTACTTCCTATTGTTGTCCTCTAGTTTGTCGGTGTCTGTATTTTTTACGTCGCTTGTAAGTTATTACGGTAATTCCATCATTCATGTTTTGCTCTCGTTTTGTTTCTATGATTTGGTATTAAAAAAAAAAAAAAACACTCAATTACATAATACTCATAATTCCAGATTTGCCGTACCCAATAGACGTTCAAATCCATTTCAAAACTCATCGTATCTTGTAAGCAAAATCAATTTTATTAGAAAGAAAAAAAAAAAAGAAAGAAAGAAATAACTTACCATTAAAAAGGGCCCAACCGGGCTCGAACCGGTGACCTCTTGATCTGCAGTCAAATGCTCTACCACTGAGCTATGGACCCTGTTGGGTGCTCTTGGCGCATAGACGTTTAATTATTAAATGTAAAACATTAATATGTTCTTTCCTCAACCAATTCCCAGCTCCTTGAAAAGCATGTTTCTTTTAATTTTTTTTTTTTTGTTTCCCTTGCCATGTCAACAAATTAAAAGCCCTATAGAGCTTCGAATTAAAAGATTTTAGAAAACTAATTTTGCAACAGTTTTTTTAATTTAAATTGTTATAATATTTCTATTTCTAAACGAGTTCACACTGCTTACATTTTCTAGAAACATCTTATCTAACATCTTCTTGGCATTTACAATGCCATTCTCCTTCAGTCATTTCCCTACGTCGACAACAACATAGCAAAGCCTCGATATTACAATCTCACATGCATTACCTAAAAAACATAATCCCCTAAATAAAAATCCTTAGCAAATTACCAACAAGTCCAAAAACTCAAATTTAAAACATTGTTAACACGTAGTGGGTCATATGATTTACATCTCTCTCTCTATTGAAGCTTTCACGATTTAAATCTAGCTTCCAAAATAAGTTACACAACCAGACAGGTGCAGTAAACCAAACCCCCACACGTAACATTCCAACATCGCATTTCCCACGTGGCAAGTCAAACGCTTTGCTTCTATTGACACATCAGCCCAAAAAAAAAAAAGATTTTCAAAACTTAACAAATCAAAGAACAAGCCTTATCCACCCTTTTGCCCATTTCAAAAGCAATCCATTGCATTACACCACTCTCTCCCTCCTCTCTCTCTCTCTCTGTGTCTCTTTTTCTAGGTCTCTCTCTCACCAGTAGCTTTGGATCTGTGATCCAATGGGTCTAAGGATCGTCTACGGCGTGGTGTTCCTGTCCTTCTCCTGCGCCTGCATCAAGATCCTCCATCTCATGCTCCACCCAGTCTTCTACTTCACCACCTGATCATCATCAAATGCTCTGATTTGAAATGGGTTAGTCGGATTGCTTATCTTTTTGCATTTTTTGGAGTGTACTATGTATTTCCCTTGATGGATTTTCATTATTTTAGTGAAAATTACCCATCTTTTTGTTGTTATGCTTCTGGTATGACTTAAGTAACGTGTAGAGGCTTTTATATATATGGTTATGTCATGGGTTAATTACGTGGGCTTGGACATATAAATATGATTATACTGTATTTGTGTTTTTCTGTTTTGTGGTATTTCACATGGGATTTGGACACTGTTGATGTATTATTATGGTGGTACAATACCTTAATATGATGAAGAAGAATTTATGTTTGAGAATGTCCTTTTAAAAGGGTGTTTGGAAATGCCTGTTTTTCTTTAACCAGTTGAGCTCTTTGGTCTTGATTTTAGAGAGAATTCTGGAATGGGTTTTAATTGGGGAATACAATCACAAGTTTAAAAGTGAATATTTTTTAATCTATGCTTCCATAAACCATGAATGGTACCAACTAAATGGCAATCTACATTTGAATAAACAACTGTCCGACAATATCAATTTTAATCAGAACTTTTAGTTGCAATAATGTAAAACTCTCACATGCTACAATAATAAAAAAATAAGCTATAATATAAAGTTTTTATATGCTATTTTTTTTAATTTACTTTAAAAGTTTATGTTAAAACCGTACTTTTTAAATACCTCACAGGTTAAACACCCCAAAGGGAAACAAATTAACCATCCTGTTTCCGGGCAAGCGAACATGTGCATTACACTTATGTCATTGGTCACTTGTATAGTCAATAGGTAATGCTGAATATTTGGAAGTTTTTTCTTCTTACTCTTTTTTTTCGAGTTTCAAATTTTGGATTGCCTCACTCATTTAAAAAGTTTTAAAAATTATTTTAAAGGAAGAAAAGTAAAAGGGTGCTCGGCAAATGACATGGTTCGTCCATAAAGCATCAAAATCTCCCTTTTAACTTAACCAACAATCCCACAGGAACCAGAAAGAAGAGGACAAGGATTTCTTCCACTTTGTCTCGCTCCAACTTTGATGGATGGGAGAGGAGTGAGAATGAAAAGCTACTCTTCCCCATCCCTTAGATGACAAGGGATATCATCTCTTTTGCATAACCAGGGTCTTTCTTTTTCTTGTTTCCTTCTTCTTTTCCTTTTCCTTCATCTTTTTCTTTTCCTGGGCCTGTTCTTTCCGCTCTCCCGTCTCATCACCCCACTGCAAAATCATACCCCCTTTTTGACCAAAATTAAAAGTGCATATTTTTTCAATCCAATTAGTTTAAACGAACAATAGTATAAAGCTTTCATCTGCTCTAAATATAAAACAAAAACCAGTTAAAATTTATGCTATAGCGTTGAATTAATTTTTTCACTTCGAATCAGTTTACCAAACACCACCATCTTTTGGTTAAAGTCATCTGAGGAAATATAAGCTACTAAGATATAGTTAATCTGTTAAGCCTCTATACAACAATTCACTAAATTAAAGGCTCTTTCAAGGAAAAGGGAGAACCAAAATTAATTCTCTTTTTAATTTCATTTAATCACGTGTTTATATACAAAATTAGTGATAAAAGTTCAGCTATTTCTTTAATGAATGCTAAATATATTTACATACCATTAATAAGCTCAATATTATAAGCTAAAGATTATAAAATTACGTAACAAAACCATTTTTATTAGGGTTATTAACATCAATGGCCTATAAACTTTAGAATCTCTTTTATTTTGCCCCTTGAATCTTAAAAATAATCACTTTGTCTCTTAAATTTTTAATGCTTCTCACTTTACTTTTTGAATTTTTAAAACTTTTCACTTTACTATTTAAACTTTCGATTTTTTGTTCAAATAAACAGAATTAAGCCCATGTGATTAGCACATGGGTCACCTGTAAAGGCAAAAATAAGATTTTATCACTCTCAAATTTTGTTTCACGTTTATACTTTCACTTAGGGCTTTTTTTACAAGTAAAACAAACTATAGATTTGTCATAACCTTATCATAAACGTATAATAAAACAAAAATTTTTATATTTTAGAAATATAAATGAAATCCATATTTATTTATATCTAAAAAAGATATATTAATTATTAATAGATCATCAAAGACTCTCATGATTCAATATATTATTCATTCAATACATATAGATTATTTTATAATTGTTAATAGTTTTGTTCATGAGACGAGAAGCTGGATGAGAAGAAAATTTCATGGCCAGTTGTGTAGTAGAGATAGAAGTAATAAAGAACCGTCAACTTAAAGATGGGGAGATATCGACAAACAATATTAACGTATTAGATGACAGTTATACGTTAAAGATGAAAAGAAATATATATTTAAATCCTTCTTAAATGAGAGTTCAAAAAAAGAACCGTAAGTGAGAGTGCAAACGTGACAAAGTCTGAGAGTGATAAATCTTATTTTTATCCGCATAAGTGACCTATATATAAATCACATAGTCATAATTTTATCTGTTTGAACAAAAAATCAAAAGTTCAATGAACAAAGTGAGAAACTTTAAAAGTTCATAGGCAAAAGTGATGATTTTAAATTTCAGGAGGTAAAATGAAGAGTTTTGAAAGTTCAAGAGATAAAATAGTAATTTTTAAAATTCAAAAAACAAAATGGAAGAAACCTTAAAGTTTAAGCCATCGGTGCCAATTTTATATTACATTAAAACAATTCTTATTCCCAAGTTAACAAGTATTTAAAAGAAAATTGAATTGTTTCTCATTCTATTACTAAACAGATGAGTATCAATCATCTTAATTCTTATTTCTTTACCTTTTTTTAAAAAAATCTTATTGTCTCCTCTTAACGTTCTTTTACGGTTGATAAGTGAAATCTTAGTTTATTTGATCATAGCTAATTTTTCTGAACTATTAATTAGTTATAGTGTAAAAATAGTCGATTTTATCAGTATCAGTATCACCACTTTGAACATTTGAAAGCTCTTTTTGGTAGGAGAATGTGAATTTTATATATATATTTTTATTTATTTTGTATTTTGAAGGGAATAATTTGATACAATATCTTTTGTTGTCAAGTCTTTTTATATGGACTATTGGGCTAAATAGAGTGATAGAATTTTTCTCAAAAAAGAATATAGAATATGGTGATAGAATGTAAATTTAATCTCATGTTGTGATAAAGCAGTTTTATTTGTTTTCATATAATCTTATTTATTAAGCTTTTGTTTTTTTTAATCCATGTTTTATTGAAATTATGAGAAACTTTTAGGTTAATTACATTATCAAGGGAAATACATCTCAAGATAATTTTTTTTTTCACTAGCAAATAATTTATGCTAGAGTAGAATTAGAAAAATGAAGGATATTTCTATGGTATAGAGAATTTCAATACACTATTTATTGGTCAAAATGATATGAAAATGTAAACTATACAAAACTGATATTATATATATATATATATATCAATTTTGCATATTTAACAGCTAAAAGTAGAGCTCTATCACTAAGGTAATTTTCATAGTCTATGCTAGAATTTTTCAAAATAATAAATAAATAAAACCAAAGGCCAAATAATGTTTGATCTCTCTGTTTGAGTTTTGACTTTTCGCAAAAGTGATTTACACTAATGAATGATCATTGAACATATGAATTTATCTCATTTTGAATCTTGATATTTAATTTTAGACATCTCTATCTACCTTAAGGTTTTTAAAATATATAGATTTTTAAACTATACAATTTTGACAACTCCTTTGGTAGATGAAAAAATCTTAGAAAAAACAATAGATATAGAATAAAAATTAAAATAAAACAAAAACAAAATACGTCACCTACCCTTAGCTTTATCTTTTTCATTTCAACATAGTTTTTTATGACCCTCTAAAAAAGGGTCTTACCATAAGACCTATTTTTTTAAGTAGTTGGATTAATCCAATGGTTTAAAAACTCAGCTCCATTGAATAATTATATAGTCTCACATACATAATAAAAAATAAAATTAAATTAAAATTAGAAAAGAAATAAAAAACAAATATAAAAACAAAAACAAGTTTACGGAGGAGGAGCACCCAGGCTGTTGCCACTGCCATTGTCCTGCTTGGGCTTTGCCTCGTTGTGATTAATCACAACTCCAGCACAATGGGCTTCTCTGTCGCTGTGCACTTCGTCTGACAAGTCGGCGATGACCCACAGAATCTCGATGGGGTCACGGTGACTCAGATCACGACGATGGACATTCTCACCTCACGGTGGTTCTGCAATAGTTCCTCAGTCACGATTGCGACCTTGGCGACGGACCTTTGTGACGTTGGCGTCGGATTCGCGACCCATCGACAGAGGACAAAATTGCTACAAAGAGATGATGGAGGAGCAACAAATCGTCCTCGAGCCACTCGCCTACAACCTGGTCACTGTCGACACCAGTCGTCACCAGAGAAGAAAGAAGCATATTTGCCCCTTGGTTTTTTTTAAGAATTTTCAATTTAAAGTTTTGAGTTTTTATTTTTATTTTTGTATTATCTTGTTTTGTGATAGAATTAGTGTGGATGTGCTCATTTTACTATTGATGAGCTTGTCTAATTTAAATAGTCGGATATAAACCTTATAGTAAAAAAAAGGGTCTTTTACCATAGTATTTTTCTTTTTTAATATCTACTTATTTTTCTAAACCATCTTACAGTTTGTAAAAATTTTACAAACATTTCATTACGTACTATATTATGTCATAAAACAAACAAATTTTCCATTAAAAAGCAAACAAGATTCTTTTTTTTTTTTTTTTTCTTGTGAAAGGATCGTTTCTTTCTTTCTTTTTTCAAAGATTAAAGATTCACTTTTTTTGTTTTCTGTTTTTGAAAATAAGATTCACAAAGGTTTATTCTTTTAAGGGGGAGATCCTCTAAATTAAGTAAAATATTTATTGAAAAATGTTGGAATTTTTATTTCTATTTCTTTTCTTCTCCTGGTGGCTCCCTTGTATTGATCTATTAAAATAATCTTTTTTTTTTAATTTCCTGGAGAGAACGTAGATTCACCCATTAATGCTAAACTTGAATTCCCTCCATCTGTTATCAATACATACATACATACATACATACATATATACATATATATATATATATATATATCAAAAGAAATACTATCAATGGACTTGCTGCCATTTTTCTGTTTTTTTTTTTTTTTTTTTTGCCTCTCTCTCTCTTTTTTTATTTTGAGGTAAGCTTCTCTTTTTTCGTTCCAAAGAATGTTTTTTCCAAAAAAATCCTGTATAATCGGGACTTTAGTCACTTTATGTGTCGAACAAACCTAAAAAAAGAAAATCTATGCTCTTATTTTTAACCCCAAAGAAATCTAATTATATTAATCTATAGGGGTTAAATATGAAATCTAAATTTTAACCACAAGAATCTTAGATATTTTTAAGCACGGAAAATTTAGCAGCGCACCAATTAATTATGAGGCACAGGATAAGATAGAAAAAAAAGATTATACAAGTTGGCCATCTTTTTCTACCCAAAAAAACGCTTTTGCCCTTTACAAGTCCTTGGTCACACCGTCCATTTTCCAATCTCATTTCTTTTGATCCTTTCACATCATCCTTTAAAAAATTTTGATTTCTTTTTTTTTTTTTTTTACCTCTAAATCCAATAAACAATAAAACCCCAACAACCTTCTCCTTCTCTTTCCTTCTACTTCCTAGGAATGTTCATCCTCTAAGTCCACGTCTCTCCATTCTTGCCCAATATAAAGCCTCAGAAAATGTTCAGACTTTTCGATCAAACTGAAAAAAAACTCCATGCCCATATAAACTCTTTCACAAGAGAGAGAAAGTAGAGAGAGAGAGAGAAATGGAGGGTTCTTTTGGAGTTGGGTTCATGGCTGTGTTTGCTGTCTCGGGAAGTGTGGTTCTTCTTGCCCATCAAATCCATAAGCGTCTCCTCTCTGACTTCATGAAAGACATTGAATTTCAATTGGGTGCTAGTTTTTTGCCTTCCCATGACAAAGGAAATTTTAAAATTGGTATTGAAATCCTTGATTTGTCCTTTTTTTTTTCTTTTATATATGTCAATTCAATATCAACGACCAAACATCTTTTAGGATACCAAGTTTGTATCTTCTCTTTAATAGTAACTAAGGCTAAACTTGATTGAGTTCTTGTTTAACTTATTTATTTTTGTTGATCTAGGATCAGTGAAAAGAACGTCCAAGAAAACCGTTAGATTTGCAGACGACGTCGTTGAACCCTCCTCGAACAACAAGGAATACCGAAAGAGGCCGATGGTGGAAAGGCATGTTTCAAAAATGGAAGGTTTCTCAAACAAGGGTGGTCAAGACCAAAAATTTGAGGGCACCATGCCACCCAATAGGCAAGTTTTGTATAGAGGGATCATTCAGTATAAGACCCTTAAGGGCCAACAATATGGTCATTGATTGACTTTTTTTTTTTTTCTTTTTTTCTTTTTGTTGGCGTATTTGGCTTAGACTTCTTATTTTTCAGGTTGTAAATAAAATAAAAAAAGAAACCCAATGTAGGGTTCTTATGATGTTGCAGCTTTTATTAGATAAGGTGGAAATAAGAATAACTTTGTTGTTTTTTTTTTTTTTTCATGCAAGGTTTAGTTGACTTTCAAAATAAGGGAAATCTTAGATGGGATTCCATGGAAATGGAATCTTGGTCCACATCAAAATGCAAGGGTTGGATGATGTGTTTTTATATTTCCTTTTATTTATTTTTGTTCCATTTCTTGTAATTATATCATTGGAAATAATATTCAATGCAATGTAAAATTATTGTTAAGTAAAGAATCCAGGCTGTAATCCCATTTAATGACTCCCCTATTCAATATAAACTAATTTGCAATGATTAATCATTATATTGATTTGTTTTCCTGTAAAAAGAGAAGGTATTTTCCCATTTATCTATTATTTTGAACGTGACATTTTGTTTTGGAAAGTGGAAACTATTTACATCATGCACTTCGAATTTGAGAACTAGGAATAAAATCTGGTCTAATAAGAAGATCGTAAATAAATCGCAAAAAAATCGAGTAAAAGATGTTCAAAACGTATTGTTCATTTGATTTCTTGACCTTAATTTTTTCTTAATCTATTGGTGTCCCAAAAAACACTCTTTTCAACACATGACGCAAGGGATTTCTAAATTTAATATTTCAAAAAAAAATAATAAAGACGTTCTTATTTTAATATTTGCTTTCATATTATATCCTATTGTATTGGATATATAACAGCATGACATAATGAAAATAACATGGCACAGCTTTTTCCAAAATTTTTTAATGGGCTTTGAAAGTTTGATGCAATATAAACTATAGTATATTTTGTTGCCAGCATATGTGAGTAACATATTTTAGATAAGAAGATTCGATGCCCTAACACAACAAGTAAGGGCCATATTTGAAGCAGGCTTTAATTGACCAAATCATTCATTGAACAAAGCCATCGAAGTCTATTTAATCAATCCTTTTCCTTCACACTTCACCTGAATAACAAATTGCGTGCTCTATTACTACAAATAGTCTCTATTACTACAAATAGTCAGATAATTAGGCCCTAATTACCAACTAGTGGTGTAAATAAGGTCGGGAAATTGTAGTAAGTAGTACTTTTTTAAAACAAAATTGTAATAAATGACAAGTTTTGAAAAATTTGTAGTAAATGTTAAATTTATGATGCAAATAATTTATTTACTCCATTGCTTACGATGTATAATTATTATTTATATAGTACAGTAAATAACTTATTTACATCATAAATCTGTTATTTACTATAAATATTTTTACAACATGCTACTTACTTTAAAAAGTTCAAAAAATATGTTATTTCTCTCATTTTTTCATAACGGTCAGCCATGACCCAGCTCTTCGGCCCAATGTCCGGCTGTTTAAAAATTAGGATCAAATCAGGTTAAATAATATGTTTTAAAAATATTTGTGTAAATAAGAATTATTTACACCGTAAAATATTCAATCTATTAATTGTGTAAATAAGAATTGTTTAAATCTACTGTTTGTTACAAATATTTTCAAAATCCACTATCTACTTACGATTAGATTTAAAAAAAATGTATTTACTACAATTATTGTTTTTTTTAAATAATTCCACATTAAATGGGCCTTATTATCTCTGTGGCAATCTGCATCATCCATTTTTCTTTCACTGCCTACATTGGCCAAGCTCCATTAATAAATGAGTGTTTGGAAGGTGATGAGAACCGTTGGTTAGAACCACTTTTACTGTAGTATGTGAGAGCTTTATACTGTAGCAATTTTTTTTTATTATTACTGTAGCACGTGAAAGCTTTATACTGTTCATAACTGAGTTTGTGGGTTCCCACCACTATGCCAAACAGGGGAAGATATTTATGTTTTCAACCCCGCTCTCTTCATCTTTTCGCACTCTTTGTACAACTCGTAATACACCAAACACACCACCCCCCCTCCCCTTCCCTCTTAGTTCTCTATAACTCATAGCTCACCACACACACCATCAAAATCAACCTCCATGCACTACCCTGATCACAAAGCTCTTCATTGTTGCAAACTTGTCGAAGGATCTATTGGATAATTTGTAGGTAGAACAAGAAATAAAGGTTAAAGAAAAATATGAAAATGTGAATGGATTTGAAGCATATAGGAATACTTTCTTTAAAGGTTTTGTTCCTCCCACTAGTAAGTCTGCTAGCAAGTTAAAATAGCAAATTACCCCCAGATACAACAAACGTTTAAACACAATATCTAGCAATAATATTGTTGGGATTGGTGCTTTTATAACATAGCATAAATACCATCTGAACATTATAAGATTTAAACTATTACATAATTAATAAAGTAATTTCTGTTTGTTCTACTATATATATATGCTTTGATATATATATATATATAAATGTGTATATATATATATATATGTTTTGATACGTATATATATAAATGTACAAATATCATAAAGGTTTTAATCTTGTAAAAGTCCATAATCATGTATATGAAGTATTCATAATAGAAAGTATATGACAATGTATACTTGGTATAAACATTGGTTTACAATTAGTAGATGAAGTTGGATACTTTATCTTGCTTAAGATTATGATATTGTCTATTATCAACTTTGTGGAATAATTTTATCTGGATTATAATAATGTGGTGATTATTAAATAAGGATATCGGTGTATTTAGAACACATTAAACTTGGACCGATATATAATTTAACTTTTTGTATAATTCGATGATAAGAAATTAGTACTTTATCATTATTGATTATTTTATGGATCAAACCTTAGTCCTACAGTGATTATTGAACTAACATCTATGTATTATGTTTTTTTGATTGCTAATAGGTGAAATCTATAAATACATGATCAAACATGGTATATGAGAAACATAGTATTATAGGTAGCTTAGAACACTACTCAAAGATATGGAATCCACAACTCCTACTAGGTAAGATTTTAAGATAATAATCCCACGAGTATTAATTTAGGAACTTAGGTGAAGAGTATTAGTTATTTGATACAGAATATCAAATATTACTCATATCCTCATTTATGCTTTATTCATAAATAGGTTGCCCATTAAAGAATTAAAGGAACTCATGGATAAATAAGTAATTGGAGAGGTCAATAATAATTATAAATATTATTGTAGAGGACATTATCATATAACAAATGATTATATCAAAAGACAACCTTATTATTAACATTCAATGTTTAAAGTTCTATATAATTTAGTAAACTAGTTAAAAATGCAACTTTGGTTTACGATAGTGATGCAAGCTAGAGTAAATAATTATTATTAATTTAATTTTTTATAAATTATTATTGGAGCTTAAATTATATATGTCCATTGAGTCTCTTTGTTAGCTCCATAATATTCTTTTAGATGGGTCAATGAAAATTCTTAGATTATTTCTGTCTATCAGAGAAGAATTCTAAATTCACATAGTGGTCCACATGGATTGTGTGTGGCATCACACACTATACTTTAGGAGTACAGGTGGCGTCAATTCCATGATAGGGAGATTTAAACATATCACATGATCTTCATGTGATCTGTTTGTAATATCAGTGTACAAAAATATCTTTTTAAAAAGTTAAAATAGATACTACATAGTGATTTTTTATTTTATAAGATAATATAAATAATTGAGAAAATCATAGAAGATATTTATTTTGAAAGAAAATAAATAATATATTAGTTTAAACTAGAATCATATCTCATACAAATACTGGATGGATACAAGATCACACGGTTAAAGGTAGTTGTGACACTTATCACTCCACCATTGGAAGAGGACCCACTAATCCTAGGGGTAGGCGTGATCTACAAGCAGAATCATGGTGGCATTATGCTCCAACTTTCAAGCAATAGTGAATCTATAAATAGACTTTAGAAATTCTATTTTCAATAGATTTTTCTCTAGCCTCCATCTTGTGTTCTTTGTTACTCTCCCCTTTAGAGCCTTAAAGAAACTTTGCTGCAAGAAGTTGAAAGGTGATGTTGAATAGATTTTCCAAGAAATCTCATTGATGCCACACACTAGTTGATCTCGAAAAAGGAGAAGGGCAAAGAAGATCTGAAGGTCTTAGAACACTTGATCATCCAGATCTATTGCCAAACCTGTAAGGCTGTGTTATATTCAATTATTGTATGTAATATGATGAGAATGATCCTAAGAGTTTAAGAAAAATTTAAAACTCTATTTCGTTGCGTTTTCATTGTTTTTAATAATTTTTTTTGGGCAAATAACAAATTTTGTGTTACAAAACAAGATATGAAACTTATAATTTTCTAGAGATTTAGTAACACGCAGGGGTGTCATTTCAAGAACCTTTGCAACCATACCAACTCATGTAGCCTTTCACATATAAAAGTACCTTTTCATGTGACATCACATTTATTACAAAATATGTCTTTTGGTAATAAAATTTCATGTTTGTATGAAAATATACAACTAATCAACACATCGATTTGAAACAAGTCAAAGACCATAACTCCTCAAAACAACACAATTTGGGCAGCGCTGTGTAATCTACACCAGGTTTGGTGCTTTTGCCTAAGGGGCCACGACGCTCGAGTTACTTCGGCCCAATGCTGAGGTGCTCTCGGTGTTGGGCTCTTTGTCGTTTCAATTCTTAGCATTGTGGCACTACATACTGATACCAAATACATAAAAATGTGTATTTTTATATTCTCCTATGTATCTTTGATCTTATAAAACTTAAGAGACATCTTACAGTTTCTCTTACAAAATTAAGTTATTGTCTAGAATCTTCTATGGAGAACCGGAGATCTCCTCTACATGACCACCAGCGTGGAAGAGATCTCCTCTGCCCAAAGAGATCTCAAGATCTTCTTTTTTTTTTTTTCCTAGATTGTGATTTTGTGAACTTTTTAGTGTGTCTATTGTTATTTGTGGATTTTTGTGAAATTGATGTGATTTTTTAGCTTTCTAGACGACAACAACGACTACATTGCTACCAAATGGACGATTACAATAGATAACAATAGTTACCAATTAGTAACGTCCCATTATCATGGTGGACACTGCCAATTACCAGCCGGTATCACAGTGGAAAACTAGTGGTAATCGAAATCACGGCGGATTCTGACCGAAATCTCGACTAGATAATATTGACTATTATTTTAAGTCTATATATGGCATTCAAAATATAAGTGATGATATGGTTGCAGTATTCTATGCAAATGTTTTTTCTCCCTCTCTCTTAGTATAAGTCAATTCAAAGCTTAGATTTGTGATATTCCTTAAAAAACCCTCTTTTTTAAGTCAATTCAAAGCTTAGATTTGTGATATTCCTTAAAAAGCCCTCTTTTTTAAGGAGTACATTCTTGACTCGTATTGATACAAATGTATTACCTACTTCTAGTGGTGACAAGATCTTATCTCAAATGGGTATAAAATAAAAATGTGAAATTTATAAATATATGTGTATTAAAATATCAACTCCTAATACTATGTGCTGGTTAGGAGCACATCTTACGCACATGCATTTAGTTTTTAAAATTTTACATAGAAAAACATCAAATCTTAGTTCAAAAGTTGGAAACTATACATGTATAGTATATCAAAATATATCAACTCCTAGTGCCATTAACTACTTGAGAGCACATGTATGTTTCAACATCAAAACATTTTTTTTTTTTTTTGTATATTATACATGTATATAAAACTAGAACATATCTGGCTAATAAAAATTTCTGGCAAATTAAATAGAAAATTATTTATATAGTACATATAGGAAAATAGTAATTGATAGAGTTGCAAGTAGGAATACATTTAGAAAATTGGGGAAAATGTATTTATTTTTTTCTTTGAACTAGAGAAAAGACATTTATGGAAAAATAAAAATTGAAATGGTTGCGTAAAGATAGTTGGTAGGGATACATCTGACCAAAATTTTTTTGATCAATTACTTAAAAAAGGTTTTATGAGGATCACTTACAATGTAATAAATATTACATGAAAAAATACTCTAGAGAGAACAAATTAAAAAGAGATTGTTTTAATAGAACTAAATTAGATAAAAAAATTACTTTAATTAAGAGCATTTAATAAGAAAAGAAGAAAAAAATTAAATTAGATTGGAGTACAAGCATATTTGAAATTTTTTAATAAATAAGCACCTGCATAAAAATATATATAACGAACTATATATATCTCAATGGAAAAAAATAAAAAATCTGCCCCCTGATTACTTGCCGAGTATAGATAAGCTCTAGATTTTTTATTTTTTATTTTTTATTTTATTTTTTATAAATCTCTAGATTGTTGTAGGTTATCCTCGTGCATTTGTCAAACGTCTACTAATTAATAAGACAATATTGTTAGCACAACTGAATTATTTGCGTTGCGTAGGGAACTAATACATGAGAGTCTACGATAAATCTTCCATACGCACGCAATTTTTGAGTATTTGACTATCATTCCATTAGCAAAATGTCAGCTGATACAACTGAACAAATAAAATTGGGTAAAGCATCTAGCTGATAATGTCCGTACAAGTAGAAATAACATGATTAGCTAACAAGTAAGCTGCGTGATGAGAAACGCCATTACTAACTCGAGAGATAAAATCTCGAATACCCTCGACTTGACTGCAGTAACAAACTTTGAGTTCATCCGTCTTTATACTCCAAACATCAAAGCCTGAAGCCATCGCAAACCAGGCGCCCTTGGGTGCTGCAAGACACTGCCCTAAGTGCAGAGAGAAATGACCACAAATGCACTTAGCCGAGGCACCCAACACCACCTCTTCCAAATCTCGAACCACCACACCAATCCCAATGAAATCCAACGCCTCATTAAACAGCCACAGCTACATTTTATTTTTAACTCTTCCAACCTTTGGGGTCTCCGCAAGCTCACATTCTTTTTATTTTATTTTTAGAATCAACGAGTCAATAATGCCTATTCTTTTGGTATTGTAAGTGAATCAATTGCTTTTTTAGATCCTCTGGTATTCAAAATTTTCCAACATTCATATCGAATCAACCTTTTTCCTATTTTTGTTTTATGCTTCTGCAATGTCACCCATAATTTCTTACAAGGAAAATCCCTCCACCTATTCGAACCACCACCTTCGGGATTGTTGCAAGACATTTCTAGCTTATAACCCGATTAACTGAGTACATGTCTTGCCTATCAAAATGCCATGCCAAGTGATTTAACCGGTTCCTGGCACGAGGAATGCTTCAAATAATTTCTGTGTCTACAGGCCAGAAACATGCCTCCACTGCGACTCTCGGCCACAACCAGGCCCTCCATCCCCTCCAGCGGTTCCGTGATGGGCTTTAAAAAATCCGGCCTAAGAAGCCATGGGTCCTCAAACTCACCGTTTTGCCATTCCTGATTTGCCATCGAATTCCTTGCTTCAACAGCCCCCTCCCCCACATATAAGATAGATTATGCCTTACCTTGGCTTGAAGAAATCCCGTATTTGGATAACAATGTGATGTTTGGTCACTAACAACAGTATCAAAAAATTATTAGTTTTTAAAACATGCCTTTTTAACGGTCATTAAAAGCCATTTTTGCAGTATTAATAGTCCATAAATCACATTTCTTAAAATGACTTGAAAAAAAAGATAATACCCTTGAAATGTATAGGTGGAAGCCACATGTGACCACTCATAAAAGAGAGTGAATGGTACAAATCGTAAATTCCTAAATTCCTGTCTCAACCGTTGCATTTAATAAATTCTTGTTATCAACATAAAAAAATCTAAAAATTTAACAATAATAAGGAGTTAAGGGAAGAAAGAGATCACAGACACAATGGATATCTATAATTTTGCAACATGCATCTTGAGTTTATAAGAAAAAGTAACCCTCTAATTTGAATGTTTTCAAAACAATACCTCCAAATTTTAAATCCATATAAAAATTTTCTAGATTGACGGTTGATTTTGACATTTGAATGACTAATTTACCCGTAACCTATAGATAAATTTGTAATAAAACATTAATTGACAACTTAAAAATACTATTTTTATGCTTTTTTCTTTGTTTGTTTAATTATTTTGCTTAATTCATTCTTGTAACAAGGTCATCTATAAATTATAAAGATTAAATTTATCAATTCTAAAGCCAAAGTCCAATATTCAACGTAAAAAAGTACAATACTAAAATGAACTTAAAATTTAAAGGTATAATATCGACAATATCCAACATACAGGATTATACTTTGATAAATTCAAAATGAAAGGTGTAAATAAAAAATAACCCTAAATACAATTCGTAGTGATTCACTATGTGTATATATACTTTGTTGCCAAGTGATTAACAATTGATCTCTTCTTCTATCAAGACCAGCTTTCAACATGATTACACATCTACAACAAAATTGGCGAACTTATTACCAACAAATTACAATGCTTCGTACCGCATCACTCTTGTTTGTAATGATCTAACCCTTGTCATTACTTAAGAATAACTCCTTTGATATGGATTTGGTACAAGGATTCTAAGACGTATAAGAAAAAACACAAAAATTCTCAATCAAGTTTGGCTCAAATATGCAAATTTTTTTTCTCAAAAATGATTTGAAGTTATTGTAGAATTTGAGAAACTTACAATATAAGCAAGCATTAGTTCAAGGTCTCAAAAAGTGCCCATAAACTCAGAAGGTGCGCTTTTATTGCCCCAAACCCTCAAAATAATTGTTGGTAGCTTGTATCTAATGGCTAAGGGTGTATTTGAAAACTTTGCAAGAATTTGAGGTTAGAACTTAAGAATATGCGAGCTTTATACTGTGGCAAATTTTTACTTTTTATTATAGCATTTGAGAGCTTTACAATATAGTAATTGCACCATAGTTTCAACTAATGTTGCCAAACAAAGCCTAAAAGAACTAGCTACCAAAGGTGGCCCATCGACTGGCCTACCACCTACACTACAAAAGATCGTCAGCCCCCCGCCTTGTCACGGCGGATTAACTACTTAATTTTCGTGTCAAGGTTATTTTCAACCCTAGAAAACGTGGAAAATATTTTAAGAGTATCGCAGTTTAGTTTCAAAAAGAAAAGAGAAAATTTGAGCTATATTAGTGTTAGCTTTGAAATTTAGAAAGAGTCTTTGACGTTTTAGTTATAATGGAACTTGAACTAAAAATTTTGACAAAAATTCTATCCATAATCTAATATTATACAATACTAAAAATAAAACTGAACCCCCTTTTTTTTGGTGTCTTGTTGATGTTCTTCTTCAAGCTTGAAATATTCCTTCCGAAATTTCATCTTCATACACGTCAAGCAATCGTTTGTTACTATCAAAATATCAATAACTTAGAGGGTGTTTGGAAGCATTGGTTTAAACCAATTAGTTTTAACGAATTAGTTGAAAACACTATAACATATAAGAGTTTTATATTATAACAAGCAAAAATTTAAGTTGAAATTGATTTTGTCAAATCGGGGTTAATTCATTGAAACCTTAGGCCAACATCTACAATGGTGATAGAATTACTATGCAACAAGTAGAAATCATAACTCCACGTTGTCATAATTATTGTAACACTGCAACTCATATTACGTAAGTTCTATCCTCAAAACGTACAAGTAAACCGCATTGAAAGGAAATATTGATGAAATTATCTTATAACAACGAGAAATTACACCCACATCGTAATAAATATGTAATTGCCACGGAGTGTACGTAAGGTATATTCTTAAAAAGTACAAGTGAACCACAATGGAAGAAAATGATAATGGAGAGTTTCCCCAAAACATGGATAAATTATAGGTTATTTATGTTTTATACTTTGTATTTTAGGTTTATTTAAATACTATATTTTTGGTTTAGATCTCAATAAATTTATACCTTAAGATTAGATTTAATACATAAATTTATACATTTTTTTTAATCAATATTCAAAATTGATATAAAAAATTGCCAAAATATCATCAAATTGAAAAATAAGAGAGCTTTATACATTTGGAAAAAAAACTTTATACTAAAATTTTGACTTCAAAAATGTGTAGAATATCCTCAAAAATAAGTTTTTTTATTGTTTTTATTTTTGCTTTCTTTTTATTTTTTAAAAGTTCTAATTTTTTCTCTATTTTACTTAAGGATAGTTTGGTTATTTTAAAAGTCGAAATCAACTATTGACTGAAGTAAGGTATAGATTTATGTATTAAATTTAATCTAAAAATATATATTTGATGAGATTAAAAACCAAAAGTTTAGATTTTAAATTAACTTAAAATAGAGGGCATAAAAAGATAAATATCCTTAAATTATAACTCCATTGTCATAATTGTAGAGTGAAATTTAAAAAAATGTGTCAAGCCAGGCTGAAGGCCCCGCTTTTTTTATGAGTCATGCCCTAAAGTTGTTTTTGTTGTTTTTTTTTTATTAAGAAAGAAACTTTGGGTGTGCTTGGTAATACAGTTAGAACCAAAAGTTAAAGCCGATTTACTGTAGCATGTGAGAGTTTTATATTGTAATAAATATGGCATATGAGACTTTTGTGTTATAGTATTCTTTTGTTTCATATTATTGTAATATGTGAGAGCTTTATACTGTTTCAACTCGATATAATGAAACTCTCTCTTTATTGACGAGCCCAAACAGCCAAGAAACGGTGGTCACATGCGGATCCAGGTCCTCAATAAACGAATTGCAAATCGCTGAACAAGATGGAGCTCTACAAGCTAGAGAAACCTCCATAACATTAAAATCTCTAGAAATCCAAGCAAAAGAAACCACCTCAGGAAATGCCAAAATTCATGTCATGTCTGTGTTTATCATGTTTTTATTGTAATAAAAAATAAGCATAAGACATAATAAATTAAAGACTTTAATCTTAACAAAATAAATTACTATAAAAAAATTCTCATTAAAAATCTTATTAAGCAAAACTCAATAGAATGTATAAGAAAACAAAAATTCCAATTGTAACTCTAAGAAAAGAAATAAAGCAAAAAAATACATAATCAAATAAAAGATTAAACTCATGATTAAAATCCAATTAACTTATTAGGTAGATTATTGTGCTTTTTAAGTTCCCGTTATTGTGCCAATGTTATGGTTGTATTACCGTGCTTTTGGCGCTGTGTAAATTAGTTTTATATTACTCAGAAAAAATTAATTGAGGCAAATTAGAAAATTACTCCAATGTTTACATAAGATAATAGTATCTGAGAGCAGAGACGGAGGGACCAAAACCCAAAGGGGCTCAAGCCCCCTCAACCTTTTTTTGGGTAAGCTTTTTAACCTATATTATATATATATATATATATATATATATATATATATATATATATAGAAAATTAGACATAGCACCCCAACAAAAATTAAAAATCTATCCTTATACCCAAAAATTTTTTAAAAAATATACTGCTTTAGCCTAGTAGACAATAATGTTTTAATGTCCTACACATTTAATTTCCTTACACCTTAAAAGCCTTTTAACTTTAATTAGAAAGGAAAAGAAAAAAAAAAGAAAGGAAAAGAAAAAGGAATGCATAAACTAATATAGTCTCTTCTCCTTCATTGTGGAGTTATTTCATACTATAAATATTGATATGAAATTATAAGAGTTAAATGATCCTCTAATAAAGTTCTTTTTCCAACTGATTGTGTAGCACGCGTAGATGGTGTTTGAAAGGTGGTGGAACCGTTGGTTAGAACCACTTTTACTGTGGCATGTGAGGGCTTTACATTGTAGCAATTTTTTTTATTATTACTGTAGCATGTGAGAGCTTTATGTTGTTCATAACTGAGGGTTACCACCACTATGCCAAACAGGGGGTTAGTCTAAGTGATTCATTATCAACTTATAACAAGAAAAGTTAATTCAATTTACTGAAAGATTTTTCCACTATGGAGCTCAAGGTGTTAACTTGAAATTTACATTATCAATGTTTGTTTCTAATGCATAATTCTTGGTACTAAAATATATAGCTGATCCTATACAAAAAAAAAAAAAAAAAAATTAAGGTAAAAAAATATATCATAACATCAATATTAATTCTATGTGTTGTTACTATTACTATGGGATAATACACACAATAGAATGTGAGATCAATCGATAAATGGTATTTTACTTGTGTACATTTAAAAAGACAGGTTTAATAACCTTAATAATGAGGTTATTATATGACATTGTCTGACAATTTTTAGTACTTTAACAATTGATTTTAACTAAATTTTTATTGTAGTTATAATTAGCCCTCTTTATGAAAATTTTTGGCTTCATCATTGTCCGAGAGTATTGAAAGAGAAATATATTTTAAGTAAGATAAGTACTTATAAGTGAAACATTTGAAAATTAAAATACTTAGAGGATGAAAAAAAAATATTTAAATAGAGGACACAATTGAGAAAAAAAATTTTAATTGAGCATATTGTTGAAAAAATTATTTTGATGAGGTGCATTTAGAAAAAGATGGTAAAACTAAAAGTGAGAAAGAAAAAACAATCAAAAGGAAACTCACAAAAAGACAAAATAACTTGATCAAATTTTTGAATAATGTACTATGATAACTCTCACTTATTATATAGTAATAGATGTAGTTATTCACCCATACACTTTTATGCATAAAATTATAAATTAATTTTAAATTTTATACAAAGTAATATATTTGAATATACTCTTATGGTAACTCAAAATTAGTAGAAAAATTGTATATACTTCCTCGAATTCACCCCTTTACTGTCATATTGTTTGTTTCGTAGTTTGAACTCACAATTCAAACAAGGACGAGGTCATATAGAGACGAAGGTGAATAGCCGTCTTTGAACTTTTTCTTTAATGTTGTTTATAAAATTTTATAAAAATTATATTTCGTCATTCTTAAAATTTCATTCTATCTCCCTAAAATTATATTTCGCCTCTCACCTTATTACTTTCTCCCCCAATAAATTTTTTTGCCTCCACCCTTAAGCTCAAACTTTTTGTTATAGCACTTATTCTTTCATTAAAAAAATTAAATTTGTATTCAAACTTCAAACCAAACAGATCATATTTTTCTTCTCCAAAATTCATTTCAAACCCAGTATTGTCAAAATTATATTTGTGTGGTGCCTGCTTTTTAATGTTATGGCTCAACACTAATTACAATTACCGTGATTACTAGTACACGAGTCTTATCAAGCCTATAAATAAAACTATATATGTTGATGAATCGGATTACACAGGTTAATTGTCAATTCAATTCGAAACCAACTTGTAAACACCTCTAATCTAATTCAAAAATAATGGATTTTGCTGATTGGATTCCATCCATCTATAAATTGAACTTTTAAAAAATTAAAAAAATTATAAATTAAAATTAACATAAACTAAATTCAATAAAATTCAAGGTTGAAATCGAATGCAAATCTTTGATAATAAACTCAATTGCAACAATATAAAGCACTACAACAAACAAACTTAATAAACTTTAGATATGAGTAGATGATGTTAGGCTTTGTAATTAGCCTGTGCTTCTTTTTCTTTTTATATATGTATATGAACATTAGACGGAATATTGCAGGTGTATAGGTTTATATATTTATATATATAATTCAGATTTACGAATTATACATATTGTGAAATACTTAATCCATATTGATCGAGAAATTTTCAATTTAAAACTAATCAATATTTTTCATAGGCGAATTCAATTTATAAAGTGATTAGCAAAATATGGTCCGGACCATTTTTTTAATTATAAACAATATAAAACTCTCACATGCTATAGTAACAATAAAAAAATCGCTTGTGTGAAACTCTTACATGCTACAGTAAAAATAGTTTTAACCGTCCTATTAAACACCCAATTAATAAATTAGATTGGATTCAACAATTTACAAATCTTATGAACATCTCCAGGTGAAACCATCGCCCGATGGCGAGTTTACTCGATGAAAGAAAGGAATGTAAATCCTCATTTCCAATGGACAATTATTATATGTGGGTCTGTTGACAAAGTCTAGAGAGTAGGACCACACAATGTCGTTTGCACAAAAATTGAAAACCATCGCAAAAAGAGGAGAATGCGGGGCTAAAAGAGAAAAAAGAAAATGTAATTTTTTTTTCATCTATAGTTACAATCCGATTGCTTAAAAAATTATTGATCCTAATATGATGTATAATATATTTTTTAAATTAAATTAATTTTTTTTTTGTTAATAGCAGAGTAAAATAAAGGTATGTTTGTTTTGAGAATTATTTGAATTTTTTAGACTCAAATTTGAATTCGAGTATTAAGAATCTTTGGATATGTATTTGTTTCCTCTTAAATCTAAATCCTTTAAGTATAAGAATCCAAGTTTTCTAAGTTCTGACTCCCTCAAATATTTGGATACGTATTTGTTTCCCCCAAAATCTGAATCCTTTGAGTATAAGAATATAAGTTTTCAGAGTTCTGACTTCCCGTAAACTTTTGATAATCAAATATCTTTGTTAAAGTAAAAACTAAAATTCTTTCTCCTATATTTGAGGAAAAAAAATCATAACTTCTTTATTTGTCATCCAATTGAGATAATTCTTTTTCTATTGTGTTTAGGGGAATAAATTAAGTTCTATATTGTAAATTTTTTAAGATTATTAACATTAAGATTTTATTAGATTTGTTGATAAATTAAGAATTATTTTCACTATCTCTTTAAACATAAATTTTATTTTTATTTTATACTTAAATTAAAACTTAAATGTACATACAAATATCAAGTTAAATTATTAATTTAAATTTTAATTTAAATTATATTAATTTAAATTAAATCATTAATTTAAATGGAACACAATGGAAGTTTGTCAAAAAAATATATCATAACAAACAGTCGAAATTTCACCTGATAAGGCTCTAGTTCAGGCCGGGCCCACAAAAACCAGACATT
>CAMOHE010050475.1:45112-78671 GCA_946598075.1 Artocarpus hirsutus | reverse complement strand
CGGCACGGGGATGGTCTACCAATAAGAGCCATAAGTCTGGGGGGCCCGCAAGGTGGGTCCTATGGAGGCTTGAGGGAGTACGCCCGGGCCGGACACCACATGTAAACTAGGAGATACCCCTATGGCTAAAGGAGATAAGTTCAGTTTAAGTTAGTGTCCTAAGAACGACCTTGAGGTTAAGGAAATGAAAAAGATCCTATATGCATCAGCTGTTGGGAGTCCAATGTATGCTTAAGTTTGTACTCGTCCGAATATAGCATAAATTGTTATTGGGCAGATATTTGAGTAACCCTGAATGGATCATTGGAAAGCAGCCAAACGGGTTATGTGATATTTACAGAGAACAAAAGATCACATGCTTGCATATAGAAGGTCAGACCAACTCGAGATCATTGGTTATTCGGATTCAGATTTTGCTGGATGTCAAGACAGTCGTCGATCTACTTCAGGCTATATTTATTTGCTTGCTGGAGGAGCTATTTCTTGGAGGAGTGCTAAGCAGTCACTCATAGCTTCTTCTACTATGGAGGTAGAATTTATAGCCTGTTATGAGGCATCCAATCATGGAAAATGGCTGCAAAACTTTGCCACTAGGCCACAAATTGTGAAAAGTATAGAAAGACCACTTAAGTTATTTTGTGACAATAAATCTACAGTCTAATATTCTAACAACAACAAGAGCTCTTCAAAGTCAAAGCATATAGAGATTAAGTTTCTTGTTGTCAAAGAAAGAGTTCAGAGTGGTCAAGTGTCTATAGAGCATATTGGTACAAACTCCATGATTACGAATCCGCTTACAAAAGGGCTTCTACCTAAGTTCTTTCATGAGCACACTACTTATATGGGTGTTTAGTTACTTGATGATATGTAGTTTTAGTGGGAGTTTGTATTTGAATGCTAATTTTCTTTACATATAGACATTGTGTATTTGTATATGTTTTCTGTAGAAATAAAGAATACAGTTCACTTCTACTCTGATTTTTGGTACGGTTTGGATCTCATTGAGATATAAGGTTGGACTAGTTGGAAATAGACATGTTTAGATCACTTTGCATGTAATTTTCATGCCACACATCCATACTTGATCTATGTCATTTGGTTATATTGATATGTGTGATCATTGATGGGTCTAGTCACGTTATATTTGTGACAAAGACAGCTTTGGTTCTATATTGGTATGATCAATGGACGAGATTGTTCAGGAATACCCTTATATATGATAGCAAAAGTTGAGTTTATTAAGGTAAACACACTTTTGCAAAGAAACATATGTGGTCCAAGTGGGAGATTGTTGGAAAATAATTTTCATGTGGGCCTACTTATATAAGTAAATGTGTTGTTTAATGTTATCTTAAGGTAAAACCTAAATTAAAGTGATATATAAGATAAAGTTAAAAGGTTTTTTTGGGTATTAATATAATGTATGGGTTATTATTATTATCATTATATGTGTGGATATCAATTTGTAATTTTTAAATTTTATGATGGGCAAAAGTAAAAATACATAAAAATAACTAAAGAAAGTTATTTATTCTTATTATGGTCCCTAATTTCATACGTATTATTCATCCAGAAAATTTACAGATATCCCTGCTTCTCTGAAATCCCATATTCAAAAAAGATTTCAAGGAATACGCATTGAATTGGAAGACAATAACCTACAACGATCCAAAACCATGAATCAAAATACGCTTCAACAATTTAGAATAATTTCTCTCAAGGATTTAACATGAATGATTTTGGTAGAATATATTTAAATTCGTTCCTACACATGTGCCTAGCAAAAATTTAAAAAAAGAAAGAAAAAAAAAAGGAAAACAATATAATAGAATCATTTTCAAGCCATAGAGATAGAACTAACTAGACCTATCCAAAGGTGGACCTAAATAAATCTAAGTCATCATCGTCACGGATCTAATAGTGACGGTTGGATTTTCATGCATTTATGAACCTTCTTGACAGATCTAGGCAGAAAAGTGACGGTCGCATGTGTGGTCTTTGATGGAGATGACCACTCGAATCCACAATCGAAACTCGAAGATAGAAACAACGGAACCATCAATGGTGTCCATGACGGAGACGGAGGCAATGACAACTGTCATCTTCATTGGAGCTTGGAGGGGAGAGAGAGGAGAGAAAGGAAGTGGAGAAGAGAGAGAATGTAGAGAGAGGACAGAGAGAGGAGCAAAGAACAAAGAGGAGAGACGAATAGGAGAAGAGAAAGATGGGATAGAGGGAAAGAGAGGGGAGAAAGAGAAAAATAAAACGAATATCAAATTACGGTTTCTATTTGGTTTTGAATAAAGGATAGAAAAGTCAATTAACAAATCAAGTTTAAATGAAAATAAACTTTAAAGAGGCAATTTTGAAATGTGTAAAAGAGGAGGGCATTTTTAATAAGCAGTGTTCATTAGGGGACATTCCATGTAGTTTTCTCAAAAGGAAACCCTAACCTGCTTCTCAAATCTTATTGTTGGGTAGTAGTTTTTAGAAATTACCATGTAAAAACAAAGTTTACCAAACACCCTATAGGCCATTTGAGGACATAGAATAAAACATAAAATTATAATTCAAACCAGCCTCATAACAATACATAGAATAAAACACAAAATTATAGTTTAAACCATCCTTGTAATTATACTTTCTTTCACAAAATTCAAATTTCAGGCAACTACGTTTTCACTTGCCAGTTGTCTTTATTTACAAATTCTACAAAGTATTAAAAGTACTCCAGAAAGCTGTGTTTATTGATTTTATTAGGAGTTTGGGACCAATTAATATACTAATCTAATCATACACGTCACTATAATTATTGTGTCATGACATATTATTTAACGCGTGTGTGTATGTGGGTAACAATATCTTTGCCTATCTTCCCAAAAAATGCATGCTTTACGTTGTCGTCGATGTTCGGGTTTCTTAAAACATGTTCAACGTGCGCGTGTATGCGCCCATGTTTTTGTAGAAGCTGTTAGACAATAACAAAGTTTACCGAACACCTTAATCTACCGTAAGTGGTTATAAAAACTAAAAGTTATCTTTGAAAGCAACGTTAAATAAGCGCTAAGAGCTAGTTTGACATTGTTATTTGTTGTGTTATGGATCATAAACGAATAGCCATTTGGTAAATTTTTTTCAAAGTTCTTGTAAATACAAAAAAAAAAAAGGAGAGAGTCGTTGTGAATATACAAAGAGCAAAATTTTAAGTGTTAATAAACATATAAAATTATTGTGGAGATAGGTAATGATGATAATAGATATGTTTTACTATACATATGGATAGTCTTAGTTTTTTATTGTAGTTTTAACGTATTTGACATGTTTTTTATATTAAAATACTTAAAATACACAACGTTGTTATATTATTTAGGAAAAAAATGAAGAAAATTATAACATTAATTCCATAGTTGGAACTAATTAATAAGTTGGAATCAAACTATTATAGCATATGAGAATTTATATATAACATATTTTTTTGTTTTACGTTAAAATATGTGAAAATTTTATATAGTAATAGTTGGCACTACGTTGTAAAACTTATAAATAATTAAAATAATAAGAATTTTTATTGTAACAGTTAAAACAAATAAGTTAAAATTACGTTGTAAAACACGCTAAGTAATTAACAAAAAATACAACCATATATAATCTGAGGGACCATGAGCTTTTGCAAGTTGCTCCCTCAATTATTACCTTTGTCCATCGGAAGAGGGGGTTCCCAGCAGCCCACCGACAATCGAGATTCGATAGGCTTCAGAGTCCTAAAATCTTTAAAGTTATTTTTCAACCACAATCAAGTTATTAGTTTTCATGAGTGGAACCAAATAATCGGAACATGGAATAACACGTCATGTACTGCCAAAAACATATTTCTTGGTCGAGAAGCTAGCAGTCCTCCAAAATTAAAATTATTTTTAAAATCAGAAAAGCTTAAAACAATTTTGTGCCCTTTGTGATGGTTAAGGGGAACACAATGTCTATCTTCAGAACTCAGTATCCCCTTAAGGGTATTTATGTCTTTTAATTCAAAAATTGCAAGAGAGACATGGCTAAAACATGTTTAAAAAATAAAACAAAAAAAGCACCTTTATAGTTTCCAAAAACAATTATAAGTCGAGAAATATTATAATTTCTGAAAAAGTATCTCTATAGTTTCATGTAATTAACCATACACACACGTTTTCAAAATGTGTACCCTACGTAAAATGGGAAAATAGTGTTGAATGTTTTGCAAAGCATGTGTTTCTGTTCCTTTTTTTTTTTGCTTTTTTGAATTTTGAATTTAACATTTTATGGTTAAATGATAAAGCATGGAATTACCATTAAACCATACCTATAATCACTATTTGAAATCCTTCTTACTGTCACACTTCTCTTTAGAAAAAATGAAAAAAAAAAAAAAAAAAAGGCGTTTCTAGCTAGGATTTGGTGCTTCTCAACCTTAGGGGGAAAAAAAAAGAAGTAAAATTTATACAACCATAATCCACAAATTCATAAAGGATCGGATATGAAAATATAAAATTAAATACAAATGACCTCTCAAAATTGACCAATTAATGCTAAAATAAAATCTTTTATAAGGCACTATTGAGAAAATATCAATGTTTGAGAAAATTATATAAATGTACAAGCTTTTTGGACTCACCCAAATTTAGCTTTGCTAAAATTTTCCACCATATAAAGCATTTGGTTAATAAGAGTTTATTTTTTATATTAAAAAAACTATTTTTATATTCATTTTTTCCGTTGTAGATAATTAGAGAAGTCAACAAACGATTTTGACACCAAAAACACCAAACACATGTAATTATGAATTAGCAATAACCATTCACGTTTCTATTTTTGGTTCCTTTCTTGCGGCTGATAGATAGTGTATATAGTAAATGTTGTTAGGAGGATAAGATGGTCTTCGCCTTTGTGGACGAGGTTTTTTTAATAATATATATGTAATTTTAAGGTCTGTTCTTAAAAAACCTAACCTTCAGATTTATATGTTTTGATTTTGAAGCCCACAAATAGATTGGACACAAAGTCAACAATATATGTTTTATCAAATTTGCCCTGCTGATCAAAAAGGTAATATACTAGATTACTACATTCATCTACTTGATGTTGCCAGAAGCAAGATTGACTGGTGGCGGTCTTTGTCCTTGCCGTCAATCGCCGGCTGCACGAGATTCATATGGTTTTTATAAACTAGCAGAATATGTTTTATCTTCTGTAAAAAGTAGTCGATTGTCCCCAGTCGTTGGCACTAATCATCTGAGAGTAATTGTTAGATTCTCTTTAATAATATACTAAATTATTTTGTCTTTTCAACAATTAACACTGTTGGGTTCTAGTAGATTATGTAGGTATTGATGTTTTAGGACGCGAGATTCTAACATGGTTGAAAGACTTGGTAATCTTATAGCTGACGTGATGATAAGGCCTCCAACCTGTAGGCGGGTCAATTACGCCCAAAGGGGAAATAAGATCAATGGTTTCTAGGGAAACAACAGAAATAAAGCTATAAAATAAATCAAGAGGAGGACAACAACTGCAAAAAGAAGCAGCGATAGCGAAGAATGGTGGGAGGAGTAACCAAAGAGTTGATGGAGAAATGGATTGGAGCTTGGAGACAAAATTACTCCTAAAAAGTTAGGAGACAACACAGTCTCTGGAGGGCAGGGAGACAAAGCTGTCTTTAGTAATCGGTGAGACATAGCTGTCTCTAAAGATGATGTTGATCAAAGCTCTAGAGTTCGCCTCTATAGATAATTTTCAAGAATTTTGAAGAATATGATCGGGCTTGAAGGCCTTTGATGAACTTTTAAGGCCTTCTGAACTCTAAAAGTGTGCTCCGGAGGTGAACTTGGGACTCTTTGGTGGCATTTTGAGTTCTTCTAAGAGAAAGCCCAAAAACTTCAAAGGTTTTTCAATGGTTAAGGAGGTTGTAAAGAATTGTGAGAGCCTAAGGGAATCCACGGGCTAGCAGGAGCTTCTATAGTCGTCTCAAATGAACTTTAGGGCACCTTGAAGAAAACATGTCCAAAAGGCGCATACTAAATGTTACGAAAATAGTGCAATAGAAACAAAGAACAAGAACACACACAGATTTATATGGAAGCCTAAGACGAAAAAAAAGCCACTTGCAGAAGAAAAGAAAATTACTAAACTAAAAAAAAAATTACAAGATGGTGATGAATAAAGAGGCTAAAACGATAATAATACCAAAATCTCATGAAAAATCATACATTTGTTCTTTCAATACAATTGTCACACCGCGATCTTTTTGGGTCGAACCAAACTAAATTCGGAGGTGCAAACGGGAGGGCTGGTATGAGTGGAATGGGATGAAGTTGTTAGACGTGAAGGGTATTTATAGAGGAAGAGTGAATTTTTTTGTGGTTGCTTTGGAGGACGTGCCTTTGAACGTTGGAGGTGTCTGCTGCTTACAACAACGCATTCCCGCTGAAGCGTTTCCATTCCCGCTGAAGCATTTCTATCAGGTAGTTTCTTTGAGTTAGAAGCTCTAGTGTACCATAAACGGTGTGGAAAGCAAACCAAGAAACATTTTCTAAGCTAATCCAATGTCTTGGACTTTGGATTGGTGGGCTAGAAAGGGAAGAGAAAAGCTTATTGGCCTAATTTAAAACCCCTAGTGAGATTTGAAAATGAATTAGCCCAAAGATCAATGGCACATTTGATTACCCGTGGCAAACCAAACTACGACCTATGCTAATTTATTTAAAACATGTAAAGGTTACAAAATCGTGTCAAAAAAGTTGATTTAATTTCATATACAAGTGGTATGACTGAATGACATGATAGATAGACAACCAGCCAGACGGGTGACGCGACCACATTCCTAGGAGGAGTGGGAGTTGGGCGGGTGCTCCAAAACTTTAGGCACCAACAACTTATTTTCCAGAGAATTAATTAATTAATTAATTACAAAATTAATTATTCAATTTATTCTAGAATACAATAAATCAATTATGAATTTGAATTTGAAACAATTAATTATTTAATTTTTGTATTTAAATAATTATTTTGAATAGAAGTGGAGTTTGATTTATATAATTAGATCTTAAATATTTGATTAGATAATTATGTAAACACTATTGTTAATTAAAAGTAGATTTAAATTAAATTAGAAATATGCAAGATAATGCAAAATATTTCAAAGTCTTATCCAGTATTGGTGGCTGAATTTTTTACCTATACTACCCTTGGTGGCTATTTTTTTTGTGTGATGAGGTAATGTAAAGCTGGAATCACATGGGAATTAGCAAAAATTAGAAGGACCGGCTTTGTTTGTTGGAAATTGCAAGTACACAATGTCATAATGATGAATAGAGTACCATTTCTATTAAGTTTGTGTTTAATTTTATTTAATAATTGAAATTGTATTACCAACAACCTGTGGAATTGAATGGCTAGGAGCTCATTCTTTCTTAAGCAAGGTCTCAAGTTTGAGTCTTGTGTATGGAAAAACAGATGTTGAAAGAGCTTCCCCTATATGGGTCCAACCCGGCTCGAATCTAAATTAGTCGGGTTTACTTCCGTTAAAATTGAGGGATCCTTTCTGTAGGTTCGTGCCTCTATGTAGTGGGTTTGGATACCAAATGGTTTTCACCAAAAAAAAAATTGAAATTCTATTAACTTCATAATTATTTGAATAATAGATTAAAAAAGAAATTAAAACAAAACTAATAAAATTAAAATAGATTAAACAAAACTAGGATAATAAAAAAAGCTATAGTGATCCAATTTTACTTAATTAAGTCCATTTGAATAAATTTACTTTCTGAATGATTAGTTTTAATTAATGGAATTATTAGCTGATTGTACAAAATTACCTACTTGTCTTTTCCAATAAATTAGCAGAATATTTATGCTAATTAAAACCCCTGTAGTCTTATGAGGAACTAATTAGCACAAACTTATTAAGTTCAACCATTCAAAATGTTTACACATGCGTTAAGAATATATTCCTATTTCAAACTATACATGCTAATCTATTATTGATCAAGACCCGAATTTTATTTTCCAACTTCATCCAAGTCCACTTGATGGTTGGCCAAATCACAAAAAGCATTAAGCACGTAATAAAATAGACAATTTTCCATAATCAACAACTAATCCAAGAGAGCAAAAATAAATCACAATCTACTAATAGAATCCATAAACACCCTAAAACGAAAACTCAAGTCATAAATTAAAATAAAATTAAAAATAAAAATCAATGACAACAATATTCAAGTCTGTTAGAAAATACAAAAATTCAGATAATAAAAATGAAAAATAAATCACTAAAATAGAGGTGTCACAATCCCCAAACTCCTCCTTTCCCAATCTTCTTCCTCCTTTTTTTTTTTTTTGGTAGCTTCAAAAATGCCCTTCAATGGTGTCTCAAAATAAATATAAAATAGCTAAATCTAGAACTAAATATAAATCCTTAAACTAAAATGAAAACTAAACTAAATATTTTTTCTTTTTTTCTTTTTTTTTTCTCTTTTTCCCCATTTTTCTTTTTAGGATTAGCTATTAAGCTTCCCAATACAATGGAGCTATAATATCCAATTCTCCCAAAACGAGGCCCGCTTCCATTTTATTTCCACGCCCAGCAATGGAAAGAAGCGTTGGCGCAACAGCCGAATATTTGGTTCGAAAGTAACTCTTCTGACCCGGATTTAGTCAGCAAAAGCCAAACAAACACAAAGTTCTTTTTGAGAAAACTTTTATTTTTGATTCAAAGGATGCCTTATGACAGAGATAATAGACCCTTATATACATGTATAAAACGCAGGATTTCTTAGATTATTACAAACTAAACGACAGGGTGGACACAACCTAAAAGACAAGCACATAATAAAGTAATGGCAGGAACGCTAAATAAATAAACGACACAACAGCAAAGACCCCTCTCGAACGATCAAACAACCGATTAAGCTCTGTATCATTCCCCCATGGGCCTTGTACCTGGCGTTGGGGCTCTCGAGTTGGTGTTTGACATCATTGTGGAGCTCTCGACGGACTCGTCGGGGACCTTTTGTGTAGACATTGGACCAAAAGGGATTGCCCAGTCGAACGATTGGGCACGCTGTTGCATGCAAATTTCACTTGAGGAAGAGCAATGCCCTAGCTTTTAGGATAATCTCTCTTGAAAAAATGAGTAGGCAACGAAATTTTAACATTTTTTAAATTGATAGCTTTTTAGATATCCTCACTTTATGTAAATGTTAAATATGTTAAAGGTTATAAACACTCCTCCTTATTATAGGAATTGTAATAATATGCTTTTTAATTAACGTAGCTTCTAAACCCTATGATTTAAAAAAAAGTAACAAAAACTCTATGTTTTCATTTTTAACTGAAGTTGGCGTATGATTGACATATAGTACATCATAAAATGTTAATTTTGTTAATTCTATTGTAACTCGGTTATGTTTAAAACTAATTTGAAGTGAAAAGATTTAATTTATAAATTTTAATTATTCAAGAAAATAAATTGAAAAATATTAAAAAGTTTTGAAAATTAATATCCCCTTCTCTTTCTTTTGTGTGACTTCATAAGAATGAGCTCAATGCAATATTCAAGTGCTATTAGAAGCTTGATCTATGCTATGTTTGCATAAAGACAGTTCTAGCTTCTGTATATCTATATATCTATTAGTTTAAAAGCACATACATATACACATGCGTATCCAATTTGTTGATTGCTATTAAAAAATTAATATTTGTTTAGACACATAGTTCAAACTAAAAGTTTAAATTAAAACACAACAACAATTTAAGTCTTATATAAAAAAGAAGATAATGTAACAAAATTGCTGCAAACTGAATTTTTTGTTCGAACCGGTGCTTTCAAATATACTATTATAAAAATCAAATTTGATAAAAAAAATATTATAGAAAATTATGAAAGAAAAATTTAGTTGAGCACATATTTGAGTATAATAATTTTAATATAAACAGATTAGATGAAAAAGGTACTTTAATGACATATATTTAAAATTTTAAATTTAAGCAAAAATGCCAAAAGGAAGGGTAAAATGAAAAGAGAAAAATATTTAGTAAAGCAAAAAGGTTGGAAAAAAAAAAGAAATGCTAAAAAGGGCAAAAATTAAAAATATAAAAATATTTATGGATTAAAGAACTAAAAAACTTAAAAAAAAAAATCAAAACTCCGTGTTTTGGTGAAAGAGGAGAATCACTTTCTTCTTTCTATATTTAGTTATAGATACATATCTATAAGAGTCAGTAGCTGACACTATAGCGCCTTCGATCAAAACCAAAACTCTCAGTTTTGATTGAAAGTGTACCTCTTCCCACTTTTTTTTTTTTTTTTTTCTATTTTGTCTCTTCTGTTTAATGTAAATGCGCCTCCTATTCCTTTTTTTTTTTAAAAAAAAAAAATTTATTTTTTAACTCTTTATTTTTAAACTTGTCTTATTTAAGAGGAATTGCAACATCTTGCATTTTTCATAAACTTACGGGAAATAAACGGCATTTTTTTTTAAATTGGAGAAAATGACAGTTTGAAGATTTTGTTTCCTTAAAATCCCTAATCTACTCCTCCCTTCCTCTCCTTCTTTTCTCTTCTGCGTCTACCATTGATGACCACTACCGGCGACGGATGAAGGCCAAGAAATAAGGATCCTCTCTACCTCGACTAATGGATGTCATCAACGTCTGCATGGCATGCATCTCCTGTCACAGAATTGGTTAAAGGAGATGCAACGGAGCCTTATTACAAAGTGGTTGTAGCGGTTTCACCACAAACTCGTCATCGCAGCCTTGTAAAGGCTTGCACCGTTGTCGCCTGTCAATGTCAAAGAGGAGGGAAGAAAAGACAGATAGGTTTTTCTAATTTGGAGTTACATTTTTAAATTTTGGGGTATTTGGGGTAATTTAAGAGTGTAATAAATCTGGTTTATTAAAATTTTGTTGTTCAATATCTTTTTTAAAATACTATGCCATTAATTTTTATTACAGCTTCAAGTGTGTTATTTTCCTCTTTGTCCTTTTATTTAAATATTTTTATTCTCATATATTTGTCCAAATATGTCTACGCTTGAATTTTTTTTTTCAGGCTACTTCTTAATATATTAGTAATTTCTTTATAAATATCACCCACTAACATAAATTTTATCAATTATGTTTTTATTTAATCATATTTAATCTTTATTTTAAGCAACTATATCGAATATTTTTTTTTAGTAAATTCTCTTTTATCTAAATTGTCCATGTTGAACTAATTCTTCTAGAATGTGGTACATTATCTTTTCAAGTGGCCCTTCCTATTAATTTTGTTTTTCAAATGTGTCTTTACTTAAATCTTTTTTTCATCTACTGTTAAATATTTATAATCTTTATAAATTTTTTAATTAATTTCTTTACTAAATAAGTTTTCTCAAACATGTCCCTACTTAAACATTATTTTATACAACTCTCTCAAATCATTTTTTGATAAGCACTTGTTCTCTAATTTGTTTAATCTGAAGTAATTTTCCTAAATATATATATGCTTAAATATTTTTATATGCAAACATTTCAAATAATACTTTTTAAATGTATACATCATACTAATCTTATATTTAATTTTCTCTAAAGTCTTTTTTTCCCTCAAATATTCTTCAATTGTTTGCATATTACATTATACCAAATAATGTTTTGATTGAGGCGTGCATTTTAATTCATATATTAAGTGAAAAATAATGATTTTAAGATAATCAAAACTTCAACACATATGTAGAATCTACTAACTAATACAATGTTAGGGTCAAATCTCGTCTTCCGATCTTTGCCATACATGTATGACTGGGTCGAGCACATAACGGTTACTATAAATGGACTTAATAAGATTCATGGTGCTTACGAAGAGAGGAGATGGTATGTTTTAAATCACCTACAATAAGAAGAGTATAAGAGGCCCAAACACTTTATATCATCTAGTATGGTGGGAGCTTGCATGGTTTACATCGCCTTTTCAGAGACTACATGGTAGACATCATCTACCAAGAGGCTGCATGGTACACGTCGTCTATAAGTGTATGCCATGTGATTTATGTCACCTTCTATAAGCCTACATATTTCATGTAGGCTGCATACTGTGGAGCCGACATACTTTATGTCGGTTACTTCGAATCCATCAAAGATCACTGGAGATCTTGTTTGTCTGGATCATATCATGGAAGATCTAATTCAAATTCAAGTCATTCTTATCGAAGGGATGTGTATTGGATGGTCTCATTCAAATTTGAATCAATGATATCGAGAGGATACGAATCCATCTTGAGTATGCATCCACATTCAAGATACGAGGAGTATATTCAAAATTCTAATGTTAAGACCAAATCAGATCGTGTGGCTCGCCTAGAGTGAGCCTACTCTATAAATAGGGTATGGTGTCACTCATCACACACACAGCACCACCTGACTACTAGCTTTCACTTTCTTGTCATTCCTTATATTTTGTTAATTGAATAGTCAAAATCCTACCTCTATAGTAGATGTAGCCCTTACATCGAGGGTGAACCATTGTAAATTTTAGTATTTTTACTTACTATTTAAACTTTGCTTTTTCGTTACGCATGAGACTTGTCAACATGACGTTAGGTTGGCCATAAACCTTATTAACAAATAGACTATATATTTCACTGTCTACAGCTTGGCACCCACTGTGGGGTGATGGCGACGATTTAGATGTCCATGACCTGATCTTTGGAAACCAGATGAATGAAGACAACAACAATCTAGTCACTATCGAAATAATGAATGGCACTGAGTCTCATGAGCAGTCGAGTGATCGACTCATTGCAGAGTTGATCCAAAAGCAATAAGCAACTAAAAAGCGAATCGCTGATTTGCTCGCCAAGATCAAGAAGCTACAATCTTAGTTAAGCACAGCATTTACCTTCACAATCAATACACCACCTAACGTCTCTGCTTATGAGGGGTCTAATCCTTCCATTACAATGACTAAAACTCCTTCTCTTGACATTGCCCACATGGTTCCTGTCTACACCCCATATAGCCCTATTCACTAAAAGCAGCAATTCTCTTCAATGGCGACCCCTCTTGGAGTAACCTCTCAAGGACCAACTTTTAGGCCTCGGCTTTTATCTCCGATGCTCTAACCCAGACAAATCAAAACTCCATGTTCTTGTCGCATGTCACATCGCCTCCACCTCCACCAAGCGCACCTCCACCTGCAGCCTTCAATCTACAGTTGACTATAAATGAAGCTATGACAACAACATCAAGGCAATGAAGATGCAGACGCTCCAAGCTCTTAGACGCCCATCAAGCTATAAGGAGTTGATGGAAAGGGTAGAGCAATTCCCTTTCACCTAACAAGTTATGGAGACTGACCCTCCTGCAAAGTTTCACACACCAAACTTTGTCAAGTTTGACAACTCATCTGATCCCTATGAACATGTATGCCAATATTAATTGGTGATTGATGAGCACATAAAAATGCACATTTTCTAAAGCTAAAATCATTTTTTGCGTTATTATTTGTCATCAAATCCCTTAATAAAATCATTTTTGTGTTTTATAGTATTTTTGTGCCTTAGTGTAAAAATGTATTTAAAAATATTTCTTTTTAACATCTTATTATGTTTAAGTATATTTTTGGTAATTTTTAGAGTTGTTTCTATTTGTAAAATATTTGTTTAGTACCTAATCGGCAAAACCACTAATTTTCATGTTGTAAATTTATTCTTAGTCTTAATGAGTTTTATAGTGCGTTTTGAGTTTATGAATATGTTGTACTATATTTTTAGTAATTTCTAGAAATATTTTTATGTCCTAATTAGTGTTTTTGATATAATCAATTAGCTCTGTACCATGTTTTTATATTAGTAAATTTTTTTGTGTATTTTCATGAATATTTTTATAATTATTGTAAATATTATGTTTGTAAAATAATTAATTTTGTTTCAATTAGTTGTTTTAGATTTGCATTCTAAAGCAAAAGCAAAGCAAAATAGTACTAAGATGGGCAAAATCAGATAACAAATGCATAAGAAATTAGAAGAAATTAAATTTTAAACTTACCTTAATACACGGCATCTTCTAGATAGTGAAGCACCAGTACCTCCAGCCATCGCAAAGCATTGAATCGAGTCTTTCAACTTGCATATTAAAGAAGGTTGAAACAAAAAGAAAAGAAGAAAATAATAATAATAATAATAATAATAATAATAATAATAATAATAATAATAATAATAATAATAATAAAAGAATCTCACCTGCTTCAGCACTATTTTCTTCCTCAGTTGACAAATATTTTAAACACTTTTGTTTGAATGCTAGCTTGCCTATAAAAGGCAGCCTCTCTCAGTTGCAAATCTTCGTCTAGTATTACCTTTAAGGCCCTACCTGAAGAAATGTTCTACGACTAGTCTAAGTCTGTAGAGCTTCTATGGAACTTTGGATCTCTCTTGGACTATATTTGTATTTATTTTGTGACTAATATTTGAATAAATAATAATGTTTTGTTTTAAAAATATTTTTGTTGTTTTTATTTCAAAAATTTCTTTTTAATTTTGGTTTTATTGTGGTGAAAAAGTGAAATTCTAGCAAAATTAATTAAGTGAATTTTAACTCTCTAAGTGGAAATAATGTCAAAATTATTTTAAAGTACCGTTAATACTTATTTTAACTATTTTTCTTGTTAAAATGATGAATTTGATTTATCGTAGACAAAAAGTAGTACGGGTAATAGTTGGAAAAACTTTGATTAGTCATCGACGGAGAATGGCATGATAAAAGCTTAGGATTCATTAATAAGTTAAAATGTTAAATAAATTTACGTCGATATTATTTGTAATGATGAGCTTTTGTTACATTATCGACATAGACTGGTATAATGAATGCTTAGTAATTCTTGATTTATTGCAGACAAAGGATGACAAGGTGTACACTTTGGCCTAATTACAAATAACTAATGAAGGGTTAAAATGAACCTCAATAAATTACCTAGAGTGGATCCTCTAACCATAACACCTTTATTATTTTTGTTTCTTTTTATTATTTCTTTTCTTTTGTTTTGCAACTCAAAAAATCCATCAAACTCCAACCATTAAATTGTAAAAATTACAAATAAGATTTGTAAATATTTATTTTTATTTTAAATATTTATAAACTTAATTATTTAAAGCAAAAATCTTCACCGTAGATTCGACCTCGAACCCACTGAGACTTTAGCACTTTAGACAATCGACACTAGACTTACATTGGACCACATCTTGGACCCAAACAAGTTTTGGCACCATATCAAGGACTAGAAGCTGATGGTACAATTTAGGCTGCATCAGTGATGATCAGTACCACTCTTGAGAGAAAGGTAAGAGATGCGATCATGTGCAAACTATTTCCACAGAGTCTCAAGGGCTCAACTCTAAAGTGGCTTTGTCAACTACCTATGGCTTTAATCGGTAGTTTTAAAGAGTTGACCAAGGTGTTTTTAGATAATTACTCGGTCCATATCCAAACGGGTAAAACGATCGAAGACCTTTGCTTTATGATCCAAAACCTAGGTGAATCTCTTCGAGACTACATTAAGTGTTTCAATAAGGTTGTATCTGACATACCAAATTGTGAGGATTTTATTGCATGTTTTGCCCTCAGGAGAGGACTCCTCCATAGTTCTAAGTTTTAGGTGGAGATATAAACTAATAAGCCAAGACCATTTTCGAGGCACTCGAACGTGCCTAAGGCCTTCTGGAACTTGAAGAGTTTGAAAGACGTTATCAAAGAGGGAAACAATATTTCAACCGATGAGATAATCGCCTTAGAGACAAAAGAGCTCATGACGAATGACATGATAGGCAAGATTGGCGAGAGAGGCACTCCCACAAAAGGAGAGAACTTTAGGATGACTTTCTCGAAGGAAAAAGAAAGAAGAGACCTTTATCCCCTAAGTATGTTCTCAGTATCGACGCTAATGACTTGGTAAGCATACATCTATGAGGTAAAGACTATGTCCGATGGCCCAAAAATTTGACAACTCCTCCCGAACGAAGAACACAACAAAGTACTACGAGTTTTACCAAGGCCATGGTCATTTGACTATGGAATAAGGGCATTGAGGAGAGCCAAGTTCCTAAAGAGGGGACATCTTAAGGAGTTTTTGAGTGATAAAGGCCGGAAGATTTATGGCTTGAATGGATGTAACAATCAAAATAAGCGACTACCAAGCAAGACCCCATTGTCGCCGCTAGTGAAGAAGTTAGTTGGTGTCATTTATGGAGGGAGCATCTATAATGGCGATATCGGTTCATCTATTAAGAACCACATTAAGAGGGCAAGAGGCACATCGCCTAGGCAAACTCCTGATGAACCTAGAGTTGACTACACTATTTCCTTCCCTAGCTGCAAGGCAATTGAACTATGTTGACCTCATGATGACACACTTGTCATCACACTTCCAATAGCTAACTGTCAAGTAAGCTATATACTAGTCAACAACGACAGCTCAGCAATGAGTCTTTTCACCTGGCCCTTAAAGAGATGAAAATAGACAATTCTAGAATTAAGAAGGCGACTATCATACCTGTAGTCTTCAATGGTGAGTCAACTACCACAGTTAGGAAAATATAACTACCTATGCTTATAGGAGGAGAAAATAGGATAACAACTTTTCTAGTCATAGACTGCCTTTGCTTACAACTTCATCCTTGGTAGACCATGGACACACTTGCTAAAGGTTGTACCATCGACCTACCACCAAGTGATCGAATTCCATTCCAAGTGGCATATACAAGAGATAAAAAGAGATCAAGATATGGCTCGAAGGTGCTACTTGAGTGCTTTAAAAACTACGAGACAACCATTTATAGCAATTGCAGACCATGATTGGATTGGGAAGGGGTCACGAACCAAACAAAAGGATCCAGATGTTGAAGAGTTGGATAAGATCCCTATAGACCCTAATACCTCGACGGAGTTGTCAGCATCAGATCGTGCTTGGAGTCGTCAATTTAGGTAAGACTTCTTGATTTCCTCAAGGCTCATAAAGATCGCTTTGCTTGGTCACATACATACATGCCAAGGATCGACCTAAACATCATTGTGCATAAACTCGAATTTGATCCAAATCACAAATTTGTGCGTCAAAAGATGAATTAAGGCAACTACTTGAAGTGAGGATCATTAGAGAGGATTGGCTAGCAAAAGACGTCGTTATAAAGAAGAAGAACGGAAAGTGGAGAGTATATATTAACTTAATAGACTTAAATAAGGCAGTCTACAAGTTCAGTACCCTCTCTCGGCAACAAAAGCAAATTTCTACTAATCATCTAGGTGTATAAGAATATGGTTGTAACTAGAGAAAGCATCCAAGAAAGTGAGTAGTTGATGCCTAGTTATGGCCTTACATAGATTTATGTGAGGCCACAATCTATGTAAGGCCGCAGCTGGGCATCAACTACTCATGAAAATTTCTTGGATGCTTTCTCTTGTTACAACTAGATTCTTATGCACCTAGACGACTATGAGAAACTTGCTTTTGTCACCAAGCAAGGGACCTATTGCTATAAAGTCATGCCATTTTCCTTAAAGGACATTGGTCTGACATATTAATGATTAGTCAACAAGATGTTTGCAAGTTTTCTTGATAAAATGATGGAAGTTTACATCAACGACATGCTCGTCAAGTGATTAAAGGCTAAATAAAATGATGGAAGTTTACTTAGAAGATTGCTTCCAACGGCTTTGAAGATACCAAATGCGGCTAAACCCTACCAAATGTTCCTTTAGAGTCAGCTTGGGTAAATTCCGTTGTACCTAGACACTAAGTGAGGGATCTAAGTGAGTCTCAGACAAATAAGAGCCTTCTTGAACATGCCTTTGCCAAGGAGAATACAAGACATTTAAATGTTAGTATGGAAAGTAGCTGCACTTGAACGATTCATTCTGAGATCATCAGATTAATGCCTCCCCTTCTTCAACCTCATTAAGGGAAATAAGAACCTTTTAATTGGATGAGAAGAGTAAAATAGCCTTCCAAGAGTTAAAAAGGTTCCTAGTAACTCCACCCATTTTAACCAAACTAAAGGACCATGAACCATTGTTTATATATCTCACAGTATTGTTAGCGCGACTTTCGTCAAGGAGGAAGGAAAAACACAACAGCCTATACACTACGTGAGTTAGAGCCTACTTGATGTAGGTTTCAGATACTTGATGATTGAGAAGCTTGCTATACCTTGATTGATGTAGCTAAAGAGCTACGACCTTATTTTCAAGTCATTCCATCATTGTCATGACTGCTTTTCCCACTTTAGACAATCCTGCATAGGCTAGAGTTCTCAGGTTGACTCATCAAGTGGGTAGCTGAGTTAAGAGAGTTTGACATAACCTACAAGAATAGGACAACCATAAAATTGCAAATACTTGCAAACTTTGTAACTGAAACAACCTAAAACCTATAGCCACCATCTAGAATGAACTTCCTAATGATGAATGGATACTCCAAAAAGATGGCTCCCCTAATGTGAGAGGTAAAGGTGTAGGGATCTACTTTAAGTCTTCAATTAGGAAGTAATTAAGCAATCTTTCTGTCTCAATCTCAAGGCGCCTAATAATGAAGTAGAGTATGAGGCTATGGTTGCATGCCTTTGACTAGCTAAAGTCTTGCAAGCAAGAAGGCTTAAGGTGATGAATGATTCTCAGCTACCTATGAACCAAATTCAAGGGGACTACATTGGAATGGGATCCAAAGATGGCGTGGCCTACCTTAACATTGTCAATGGCCTGAGGGCTAAGTTTGAAAGTTACACTTTAGAATAGGTCCCAAAGGAGCCCAACATGCAAACAGATGCTTTAGCCAACCTCAGCTCGGCCACAGACTCCCATCTAAAGTAGATGATTCTAGTTGGCTATCTAGAAGGGCATGTATAAAGGAGATGACTCCCCAAGGAGTAGCAGGCATAAACTCATCTGAGTCATAGATAATGCCAATAATCCAATATCTCAAGCACAGAGAGCTTTCAAGTGAAAAGCGTGAACCTAGAATGCTAAGGCTTTAAGGGGCTAGGTTTACTCTCATCAATAGAAAGTTGTATCATTGCTCCTACTCCGGGCTTTATATTGTCTCAATCTAGAGGAAGCAATTACATTATAAGGGAAATACATCAGAAAGAGTGTGGAAATCACTGTAGCAGGTGGTCACTTGTTTGGAAGGCCCTCATGCAAGGTGTTTGTTGGCCAACCATTTTGGTAGACATAAAGTATCATGCTCAAAAGTGCGATAGCTATCAAAAGTTCGTCCTAGCAATTCACCAAGCTAAATAACTCTCGTTAGTGAGTAGCCTATATCTATTTATGAAGCATTCCATGGATATCACCAGGCCACTACCCCTTACTTTTGGGCAAAAGAAATTTGTCTTGGTAGTCACTAACTATTACTCAAAGTGGGTTGAAGCATAGGCATTGGGACAAGCCAAGGAGAGCAACATTGAAAGCTTCATTTGGATGAATGTTATCTATAGGTTTGGCCTCCCCTAAAATATAGTTACTGGTAATGGATCCCAATTCACAATAGGGAAATTTCAGAGGTTCTATGATTGGTGTAAGACAACGCTTAGTTTTTCCACACCGAAGTACCCCTAAGGCAATAGGCAAGCGAAGGCGAGCAATAAGATGATTATGAATAATCTAAAGAAGAAGTTCGAGAGCTACAAAGGGAGATGGCCAGATGAGCTCCCAAGAGTGCTATGGGCCTACAAGATAACTCTAAGGAAAGCAACGCGAGAACCTTTCTCCTTAGTGTACAGGACTGAAGCCATCATTCCTACCAAGATTGGGGTGCCTAACCTCATAACCAAACATGCTTGATCAAATGAATCAACAAATGACCAAGGACTCACTATAAGCTTGGACTTGCTTAAGGAGAAGAGAGATAGAGCTTTGCTATGGTTGGCCTACTACTAGTAAGCTACTGCTAGGTACTATAACTGAAAGGTGAATGTTTGCCCCTTTAAACAAGGTGACTTGGTGTTGAGAAAAGTTTTCTAGAACACACAAGGACGTGGGGCTGGGAAGCTTTGACCAAATTGGCAAGAACCCTATCCAATAACCGAAGTAGTAAAGCCTAGAGTTTACAAGTTGGAAGACTTTGATGGTGTCCCAATAACTCACCCTTAGAATGTTTTCCACTTGAGGAAGTACTATATATGAAGATGCCTACCATGATTCGAGCCATTTTAACCTTTAAAAGCTTGTTTTTTTTTTCCTTTTTGCATTGCCTTGTTTTTAACTTATCAATAGGTTTTCTTTTAGTCATGCATTTATTTTCCATTCTTAGAAGTTGATGTACTAAACATAGGGTTGAAATAATCAAAATACACTTGGGCTTGATTCCTACCCATGGGTATATAGGTAGCTCATGCTATTATAAATGAGTTTAGTCTATTTTATTTCAAACCCTATATTCCCCTATACATGGATTGCAGACTCAAGAGTTGTAGTCACCAGTCGTTTGGCTCAAGTTCATCTTATTCGATGCTTCATAAGTTGTAAGCCGTCAGGTTAGCAATTGCTCTATGCAAATCTTGTCACCCCTTGGGATAGCCAAAGCCATCGGTATCTCGACGCAAGCTCATTGGGGATTGATCACCCATGCAGGCATGATGTCTAGGTAGGGATCTAGCATGGAAGCAAACATAAAGGACAGTCGTGTCCCCTCTGTTGACATGTCCCCACACAATAGTCATGAGGAATCAACTAGGATACCCATCAAGCTCACATCAAGTTTGAGCAAGATGGTAAGACCCAACGAGAAATTACGATGACCTTATTGGGCAACCATGCTATTGAAATCCAACTAAACACATAGTTACCTCCTTGTGCTAATTAGCTCTAACGAGCCAAATGAACACTTAACGTGTCATTCTAACTGACATGTTACTAAATACGTCAACTACAAAAAGTATCTTTCATGAAGTTCAATACGACTCCAAGCTTAGAGCAAATGCAAAGTTTCTACATGAGAATATTTTTGTTTTCTACGAAATTTGATACACCTACTTAGAACAAAAGCAAGATTAGAAGGTTTTCATCATACATGAAATCTATTTTGCTTGGCAAGTGCAAGAGTACCATGATCCTATGTCAAAAAGATGTTCATTACAAGAGAAAGCTGATAAAATTTGAAGATTGGAATCAAAAGTGAGATATCGTCGCTATCAAAAGAACCATCAAGTCCATCCCTAGCCAATTCATCTACATCGGTTAATTTGGTGAGGACCGACTAATCATCATTTGCTCGGTCCCCAATTATAGGGACCTTATCTTCTTCAACTACTCTAGCATTTGCTTCATAATTAGCCAAAAAAAGGGCTTTGTACTCATTGTTAGAAAGAAAATTGACGAAATAGTGAATAGACAAAACAACATTCAATTCCAGTGGGCCTTCTACTACCACACTTCTATAAGCAAATATATTTCTTTCCCAAAGGAGCTTCACTTTTTGCCTCTCATCAAATACATATAAAGTGTAATGGTAAGTGAAAAAAAGCTGTAAGGGCACGGGCATAAGTCCGCAAGTAAAGGAGATATATCATGTTAAAGCTTATTGGACTTATCATATTTCAGTCAACAACAAGAGTTGGAGGCGTTTAGGTAGTTGTTGGATCCACTAATTTGAGGCATCAAATTAGTTATAGGGTCCAAGTGTTTGGGGCGTTATGTTCATTGTCAACTCCATGAGTTTGGAACCATTCAAAATTAGTTAATATGTGATGCTTCGGAGATTCAAGAGAGCTTCATCACCATATATGATTTAAAGGCTAAGACCATGTACTTGTAGTTGAAGGCTCAAATTTGAACGTGACTCATGTTTATTTAGCAACTTGATTGAAGACTACTCCCTAATTAAGTGATCATAAATACACTCAACTAAGGAGAGGCAAACTGCTAGGATCAAATCTCATTTGTCGATCTTTGTCATACGCGTGTCGACTGGATCAAGCATGTAACGGCTGCTATAGATGGACTTAACAAAATTTATGGCGCTTAATAAGAGAGGAGGTGACATATTCACTATAACAAATTTAAGATTATATGACATTTTCTCAAAAACCGTCGTGATAAAGGAAAAAAACACGTGGAGTTACGCTTGTGAAGACAAAAATTGTCGTGGAATGGGCGGCATGTACCATGATAGTTTTTAAAAAACCATCGTGATAGATTCCCCATATCCCATGATGATTTTTTAAAAAATCGTCGGGATAGGAGGCATATTATACGACGGTTTTTATAAAAACCATCATGAAAGATGGTCAACGAAAGTTAAAAAGCCCAATCTACCACGACGGTTTTTTAAAAAACCGTCCTAGTAGGAGGCATATTATACAACGGTTTTTATAAAAGCCATCGTAAAAGATTATCAACAAAAATTAAAAAGCCCACGCTTACCACAATCAGTGAAATTTTAAAAGGCATGCTCTCTCTCTCTTTTTTATTCGAATTAGCACTCAAACTGAACCCTTTTCTCTCTAAACCCAAACCTACCTCTCTCTCTCTAACCCTCAAGTCCTCTTTCTCTCTACTATTACCTTCACCACTGTCGTCTTTGCCTTGATCCAACATGCTGCCGTTAGCCTCAAGGCCTCCACAACCTACGAGCTCGTCACCATCCCTCGTTTGTGAAGGTTCTTCTCTTCAAGTGTCTTCTCTTTAAGCTCGTCGCCTCCATGAATCCACCATGGCCCATGTGCGACAACTGTTTAGTAAAATTTCGTTTCTTTTTTTTAATGTTTAGTTTTTTTAAAAAAATTTAGTTATATAATTTTAGTTTTAATTATTTATGGTTTATGTATGTGTTTGAATATGTAATGCTCACTACAGTTTAATGAACTCACTAAGTGTTCTTCTCTTTGAGCTCATTACCTCAATGACCCCGCCGTTGCCTGCCTCCGATTGCCATTTGGTAGCTTTCCATTTCTCTTTTTATTGTTTTGTTTTTTTAATTTTTAGTTATATTGTTTTAGTTTTAATTATTTTATGGTTTTTGTGAACTAATTTGTTTTAGTTGTTTAATTCTAGCTTTAGTTTTAGTTTTAGCTTTAATTACTTTCTATGTATTTATGTATGTGTTTGTATATGCGATGCGCACTACACATTTGATGAAAATCCTCTATGACCATCATAGCCATTATTATATTTTTGGTTGCTTAAAACTCACTAGCAATCAAGACCTTATATTTATAGATAATATATGAGACTGGCCATCCCATGGGAAATTAAAAATTTTGGTTTTTTTTTTTTTTTTTTTGCTGATGACTAATCTTCCACGATAGTTTTACCAAAAACTATTGTAGAAACTATACCTTATACAACGGTTTTTATAAAAACCGTCATGGAATGTAGAAATTAACAAGATTATATGATGGTTTTCATTAAAAACCGTCATATAATCTACACATTCCACTACAGTTTTTTAAAAAACCGTCGTGGTAGCCTCCTATAGAACACACTTAATACCCGCCATTAGCAGCATTCCACTATGGTAAAAAACCGTTATGAAAAGTCTATTTGGTATCACGACAGACAATTTCACGATAGTTTTTTGACCGTCGTGAATGCTTTACACGACGGTTTAAAACCATCATATAATCCTCAATTTTTACTAGTGATTTTGAATCGCTTGCAATAAGAGGAGTCGGTAGGCTCTATAAAGGGCCTTATAAGAGGCCCAAACTTTCTATATCATTTAGTATGGTAGGAGCTTGCATGGTTCACGTCGTCTGGCCCTTTTGGAGCTTACATGGTACATGTCATCTTTAAGTAGATGCCACGTGGTTTATAACACCTTCTAGAAGGCTACGTATTTCATATAGGTTGCACACATTGTGGAGATGGTTACTTCGAATCTATCAAAGATTACTGTAGAACTTGTTTATCTAGATCGTATCATAGAAGATTGAATTCAAATTTAAGTCATTCTTATCGAGAGGACGCATATCAAACAGTCTCATTCAAATTCGAATCAATGATATTGGAAAGATACAAATCCATCTCGAGTACGTGTCCACATTCAAGATATGGAAATTACATTCAAAATTCAAGTGTCAAGACCAAATCAGAATATGAGCCTAGTCTATAAGTAGGGTGTCATCTCACTTGTCACACACACACACAGCCACCTACGTACTAGCTTTAACTTTCTGTTCATTTCATGTACTTTGCTATTTGAATAGTGAAAACCCAACCTCCATATTGGATATAACCCTCACATCAAGGGTGAAGAACTCTAAATTTCAGTGTTCTTATTTATTTTTGCACTTTGTTTTTTTCATTTATACGTGAGACTTATCGACGTGATGTTAGCTTGGCCATAAATCCCACTAACCAATGGACTGTAAATTTTACTGTCTACATATATAGTTAGTAGGTTAGAAATTACTTCTCCATACATGGCTTATAACTAGTATAGTTAAAAATCTTGGTGAGTTGGTTCATGACTAAACCTAAGAAAAGTCACTCGAAAGCTCTATAAAGTTGGTATTTAGCTATTTGAAAGGTGCTTAGCTCTTTGGTAATACTTTGCAATCTGAAAGGTACTTAGCTCTTTGGTAATACTTTGCAGTTTTTTTTTTTTTTTGGGGCTATTTTTCTCTCTTAAAACTGCTTACCTAACTTGTTTGTCAAACTGTCATCTACAGGAACACTCTTGGTGTTCCTTAAAGTGTTTTATTGGTCAAAAGAAACGAAAATTTTGCAATTGTTATGTCACTTATAGGAAATAAATGTTAAGTTATGGATCCTATTTATTTCCTTTCCTAAAGATGCAAACCAATTGACTTTAAATTTCATGAAGAGCTGTTTCATTAAAGGTAATTTGGGGATTTGGTCTCATAAATTTTGTTGCCCTATAGTAAATAAAAGACACAAATATTATAACATGGAGACAGATATCAATATTTCTTTATTAAAAGTCCTTTTTTCTATCTTTCCTCTTCTTCACCAGTACTTGATTTTTCTCGTAGAAATCTTGCCTTTTTACACAGCCTATTTATAGGCATTCTTGGATACAATCACTTGATTAAGAAAACTATACTAAATTTCTATGAAACTTCTCAAAAGTTTGTCGCTATTGGGAAAAAAAGTCTTCAACATATCATAAGTTAGATAAAGGATATCTTTAAGATGCCCCTTCAAGAATTATTAAATAGATAAATTTAAAATTGTTGTAGAGACATCCACATCAAGTGGTTCATAAGGAGCTCAAAAAAAATCAGTTGGTTCATAATGGCACTAATTTTATCCTAAAGAATGATTTTGTTTCTTTTGGAGGTTGATGGAAGTTTGTTTGAGAAATCAATTGGAACTTAAACACTATAGCATATGAGAGCTTTACACTATAACAAACTATGGTAGCATGTACAAGTTTTACATTGTGGCAAGTTGGAACTTAAAAGTTCCAACTTCCTTCTCAAACAAAGCATATAAATATTCCATCGGTGCACTTCTTAAACCATTCGCCACGGAATCAAGTCAGCAATAAAAAGATGAATTGTTTCCCTATCACTTCACCAACCCTAGATGGTTACATTGCTACTTCAATGTTAAATTACATATACGGCCCTCTACTCTTCAATCAATTTGTATCGTTATATGTATACTACTACATTTCTTTCCCTTTTGCTTATGCTGTTAACGTGATCATTTTTTTTCCTCCATTATTAATATTCAGCGGGTGCAAGTTGTTTTCTTTTCTTCTTCTTCCTCTTCGTTTTTTTTTTTTTTTTTTTTTCTTTTTGAAGGGAAAGCTGAAATTTTATTAAGCTTTAACAGCTAAGATTAAAGGAGATACAAAGATAGGGAACTTATTAGCCCCTAGCACCAAAAAAAAAAAAAAAAACACTAGCTAAAGCGTAAGCAACTTTATTCCCCTGACGAGAAACATGGTTACAACAACCACCTTCAACTTGACAAAGCATTTGTTTTATACCTTGAATAACAAACCGTCAATCGAAAGAGTTCAGGAGAGTTAATCGCCAGGTAGACATAATCGAGCCCATACTGGAAGAAAAAACTAATCCCTCTCCCATGGCAATGTATTCAGCCTGATGCGGTGAGGAGCTGCCATTCACTTTTTTCACCATTGACGCCAGCATCATACCGTCCGAATCCCGAATTACGGTCCCGACGTTGATGAACGAGGAATTTCTCTAACTGTTGCATCAACGTTCAGCTTTTGCTGTCCTTGAGGGGATGGTTTCCAGGATCCATCGGATTCGCCCAACTAAGGAGGAATTAAATTCAGCCGTTGGCATGACTGAAATTTCCCGTATGCTCGCCCACCAGCTTCAAGAAGTTCCGAGGCCTGCAAGACTCATCAGCCATGTACAAGGAATTCTTATCACACCATATCTTCCAAATAAGAAAGCCAAAAACCCCCAGTTCATCCGAGCCAAGCTTAGGGGGCAACCTGTAAGCATAAATCACCAAAACACCGTGGCTGTAGTTTTTAAAAAGAGGCCACATGCACGTTGTTCCCAGACATCCCGAAAAAAATCACATCCCCATAAAGCATGCACAGTCGTTTCTGCTTCTAATTTGCCGCGAGTACAAGTTGTTTTCAATGTATTATTTTTATGGGAACAACCTTTTTTTAAGGAAAAATGTGATTTAACATGTTCAAATTCATTTATATTTTTTTGAAAAGGTAGAAATTCAAATATTTTTCTCGTTAATCTCACAACATTTAATTATTTTCACCAGTTGAGTCTTAAAAAGAGGACGGAATACGCACATGATGTTGACAAAAAGTAGCATTCCGTTAATAGAACAATAATTATGTACATGATTCCAAAGGAGAAAAAAAAAGAAAAAAGAGAGAAGAAAAATAATACTCAACGAACTGAATAGCATCATGCACCTGATAAGAATAACTAAAAATAAAACAAATTGATGGATCAAGATTAAATTTAAAATATTTTATGAGTCGAAAATTAAATTGAAATTTACAGTAAAATTTAGGGACCACTTTAAAATAAACCATTTTTCTTTTTAAAGTTTCCGACCACATTTAAAATAAAGGATAACAAAAGCACTAATAAATTCCTATATAGTTTTGAGCTCATCAAACAAAATTAATTAAGCTCAAGGACACATTAAGCATCACAAAAAATAACCTAAAATCCACTAGAACATATACATTATACATTTGCATAGCATGTTACTTGCACGGAAAAAAAAAAAAAAAAAAAAAAAACAGACACACACAACCAGACTGGTTTGGGCTGTGATTTGTGCAGAACTATCCTGCTTTTTGGCTTTAATATTTGGAGAGGAGGCAAGGGCTTCTTCTTCTTCTTCTTCTTCTTCTTCTTTGTAAAGTTACTATCTAAAGAAAAAAAAAAAAAAGAGGTGGGTTCTTATTATGATATCAAAATTTCAAGTAGGGGTCTTCTCTATAGAGAATATAATAGTTGTTTGTTTCAAGTTTTTAGCTTAAATTTGTTTGGATTTATTAGTGATGGAAATTTCCTTCTTTTTTTTTTGGTTTGAAAATGGAGAAAAGACGTTTCAATGGATGGGAAATGGTGATACATAGTGTTTTGGGTGTTGGGAATGTTGCAGGTGTGGAGCTGAATCAACACTCAGCAAAAGGGGAAAAAAAAAAAAAGGGAGACGAGGCAAAGCCTGGGCTCCTCGACTCCAGAATTTGGCGTCGCGGCACTACAATGCCAGAGCCCAGGTGCCGCAGTGCCAGAATTGGGCACCGTTGCACCAGTCCAAAGACAAACCAATGTCGCGGTGCTAGATTCAAGCGCCACTGTGCCAACGCACTGCCCTGTGCGATTTTTTGAGGCACTCTAGCTGGAAAAGAACGAAAAACTACTAGGGTTTTTCATTAGTTGCTATTTTTTCTCTTCTTTGGGGTATAAATAGACATAAGGTGGCTAGGGTTGTGTGAAAGTGGCATTATTTTGTGTGAGGCATTATTTTGTGAGGTTGAGAGCTCCATTATTGAGAGAAAAAAAATTCCCATAGAGGGTGTTAGGTAGAAGAGAGATTTAAGAAACACTATTTGAGAGTGTGTGATAAATTTCTCTTGTAATCTGTAATTTCTTTCATCATAATGAAATCTACAGCAACAGAAACAGGACGTAGTCTCAAATTTGGACAAACTAGTATAAAAATTTGATGTCTCTTGTTTCTTTTTTTTCTCCAATTTTTTTTTTTGTAATTATTCGTTCTTGCGATCCTTAGAATTAGGAGGTGCCTAATTCCCAACAACTGGTATTAGAGCAAAGGTTTGGATCAAGAACGATGACAGGAAAAGAAGGTTCGGTAGCCAGTATCGTCAAATTCGACGGTTTAGACTTTTCCTATTGAAGAATGCAAGTAGAAGACTACCTCTATAGCAGGAAAATGCACTTGCCCTTGGATAATAAGCCCAAAGGCATGAAGGACGAGGAGTGCAATCTCCTTGATAGATAGGTGCTGGGTGTGATCCGTTTGACCCTGTCAAAAAATGTGGCCCACAATGTTGTGAAGGAGAATACTACAGCAGGGATGATGAAGGCTCTGTTGGAGATGTATGAGAAGCCTTCAGCCAATAACAAGGTCGATCTCATGAAGAAGCTCTTTAATTTAAAAATGATTGAAGGTGCCTCGGTGGTAGAGCATCTAAATAATTTCAACACCGTTCTAAACCAATTGGTCTCGGTAGAGATTAAATTTGATGATGAGATCAATGCCCTAATCCTCTTGGCCTCGTTACCAAATAGTTGGGAACCTATGAGGGTGGCCATTACCAATTCAATTCGGAATGAAAACTAAAGTTTGTTTATTTCAGAAACTCTGTTCTAGCAGAAGAAGTTCGTGGAAAGGATTTAGGTGAAGCCTCTATGTCGAACTCGGCCCTTAATGTTGATAATAAGGGCAAGAAACTTGAGAGACATTCCAACAAGGATAATGACAGGAGAGACAAGTCAAGAAATGGGAGAAGCAAGTCAAGGGACGGTAGGATTATAGAGTGTTGGAATTATGGAAGGACCGGCCACTTGAAAAAGAATTGTAGGGCTCTAAGGAAGAATAAAGACAAGAACAATGACATTACAAATGCCGCCACTGAAGAGGCACAGGATGCCTTACTCTTGTTTGTTGACAATTCTCTTAATTCGTGGGTGATAGATTCAGGTGCATCATTCCACACCATCGCACACTGTCATGTCTTGAAGAATTATGTTGCCATAAATCATGGTAAGCTTTACTTTGTAGATAGTGAACCTTTGGACATTGTTGGCATTGGGGATGTCCATTTGAAAATGCCAAATGGGTTTGTGTAGAAGATTCAGAAGGTGAAACACGTACCCAAGTAGATACATAACTTGATTTCGGTAGGGCAACTGGATCATGAAGGACATAAAGTGTCCTTTAGTTGTGGAGGTTAGAAAGTCACTAAGGGAGTGGTGGATCTTGCTGGGGGATGCAAGGTTGGAACTCTTTACATTAACTCTAGTTGTAGAGATACCATAGCAGTTGCTGATTCTGCTACTAATACCGAGCTATGGTATCATAGGCTCGGTCACATGAGTAAGAAGGAAATGAAGGTGCTTCACTGTAAAGGAAAACTATAGGAATTGAAAACTGTTGATCATAGTTTGTGTGAAGCCTGCATCTTTGGCAAGCAAAAAAGAGTCAGTTTCTCAACGACAGAGAGAAAGCTTTAGTCTAGGAAGCTAGAGCTGGTTCACATAGACGTATAGGGACCTTCAACGGTTGCTTCCCTTGGTGGCGTAAATTACTATGTGACATTTATTGATGACTCAAGCAGGATGGTATGGGTTTACCTTCTGAAAAACAAATTTGATATCTTTGATGCTTTCAAGAGATGGAGAGCCATGGTGGAGAACAAGACAGATTTGAAAGTGAAGTGCTTAGTGCTTGCAGTTTGACAATAGAGAAGAGTACTTAGATGATGACTTCAAGCGGTACTGCACTGAGAATGGAATAAAGATGAAGAAAATCATTGCAAGGAAACCACAACAAAATGGTGTAGTTGAGATGATAAATAGGACTCTAAACGAGCGTGCCAGAAGCATGAGGTTGCATGCGGGGCTGCCGAAGTCATTTTGGGCTAAGGCAATTAACATAGCAGCTCATTTGATCAACAGAAGTCCATCCATACCATTGAAGTTCAAGCTTCCAAAAGAAGTCTGGGGCAGTAAAAAGGTTGATCTCTCTTACTTGAGAGTATTCAAGTGTGTTTCCTATGTTCATATTGATCATGCTACTAGAAGTAAACTTGATGCAAAATCAAAGAAGTGTTTTTTAGTCAGTTATCGTGGACTTGAGTTTGGTTATTGTTTCTAGGATGACCAAAATTGAAAGATTATCAGGAGCAAGGATGTGATCTTCAATGAAGGTGTTCCGTACAAGGATAGAGATAGCAATGATTCTAGAAGTTTAGGGTCTGAACGTAAGAAACCTAAGGTGATTCCATTGAAGGATCTTCCTGAAGTGGAGGTGCAAAATCCAGAGGATGAAGACCAAGAAAACATAGCTCTAGAGGGAAACCAGAGTACTATTGCCACTCTAGTTAGGAGATCTAGCAGGACTATCAAACTGCCGCAAAGATACTCCCCTTCTTTGCATTACATCTTGTTGACCGACAGAGGTGAATCAAAGAGTTATGATGAAGCCACGCAGGCTAATGATTCGGTCAAGTGGGAGTTAGCCATAAGGGATAAGATGGATTCTTTAATGTCCAATTAGACATAGCAACTGGCAGAGTTACCATAGGGCAAAAGGCCTTACATAATGAATGGATATACTAGATAAAAGATGAAAGTGATGGCAACAAACGGTATAAGGCAAGGCTGGTGGTAAAAGGCTTTTAGCAAAAAGAAGGCATGACTTCAATGAGATTTTTTTACCGGTAGTGAAATTAACCACGATCAGGATGGTACTTGCACTAGTGGCAAATGGCGACTTGTTCTTGGAATAGTTGGATGTTAAGACGGCCTTTCTCCATGGTGATTTGGAGGAGGAGATCTACATAGAGTAACCACAAGGTTTCGAAGTACCAAGTAAGGAGAACTTGGTGTGCAAACTTTCAAAGAGCTTGTATGCCCTAAAACAAGCTCCTAGGCAGTGCTATAAGAAGTTTGACGGTTTTATGTGCAGCAATGGTTTCTTGAAGTGTCAAGGAGATCGTTGTTGTTATATGAAGAATTTTGGTGATTCCTACATCATATTGTTGCTATATGTTGATGACATGCTGATAATAGGAGGATACAAACAGGAGATTGACAAGTTGAACAAGGAGCTGTCTAAGGAGTTTGCAATGAAGGATTTGGGTGCTGCAAAACAAATCCTTGAGATGAGAATAATAAGGAACAATAATGGTCTAAAACTGTCACAGGAAGAATATGTTGAAAATGTGCTTAGTAGATTCAACAAGAGTAATGCGAAACTTGTAAGTACTCCTTTGGTCAGTCACTTCAAGTTATCAAAGAAGCAATCACCAACCACGGAGCAGGAATGAGACCACATGGCCAAGGTGCCTTATGCTTCAGCAATAGGCTGCTCATGTATGCCATAGTTTGTACCAGACCGGACATTGCACATGCAGTAAGAGTTATAAGTAGGTACATAAGCAATCCAGGCAAGAAGCATTAGGAGGCAGTGAAGTGAATTCTCATATATCTGAGAGGTACTACAGGTTTAGCATTGTGTTTCAAGAAGTCAGACTTAGGACTACAGGGCAATGTTGATGCTGATACGGCTGGAGACATTGATGGCAGAAAGAGTACCACCGGTTATGTCTACACTTTGGGTGGCACTACAGTTAGTTAGGTCTTGAAGCTGCAAAAGATAGTTGCACTCTCTACAACAAAAGCAGAATATGTGGCAATAACAGAAGCGAGCAAGGAGATGATTTGGTGGCAGTCATTTCTAGAAGAACTAGGTCACACTATAACAAATTTGAGATTATACGACCTTTATTTAACGATCGTTTCTCAAAAACTGTCGTGATAAGGAAAAAAAAAAGCGACGAGTTACGCCCGTGATGATGAAAACCGTCGTGGTAGTGGCGAGAGCTACCACGACGGTTTTTATAAAAACCATCGTGAAAGGTGAAAGGCCTTCCACGACAGTTTTTTGTAAAAACCGTCGTGGAAGGCCTTTCACAACGATTTTTAGTAAAAACCATCGTGAAATGTTCTACATGTTTGAAATGTTTAGTAGTCGTCAAAATTTAAAATTTTTAGTAGTCGTCAAAATTTAATCTTTCACGAAGGTTAAATTTGGGCAGAAAACTAAAATTTTCAAACCTCAGGGCCTTCCATGATGGTTTTTAGTAAAAACCATCGTGAAATGTTCTACATGTTTAAAATTTTTAGTACTCGTCAAAATTTAATTTTTCACGAAAGTTAAATTTAGGTGGGATACTAAAACATTCAAACCTCGAGACTTTTCATGACGGTTTTTATAAAAACCGTCGTGGAAGGCCTACCATGGCGGTTTTTAGTAAAAACCGTCGTAAAATGTTCTACATGTTTATAATTTTTAGTAGTCGTCAAAATTTAATTTTTCACGAAAGTTAAATTTAGGCGGGATACTAAAAAATTCAAACCTTGAGACTTTTCACGACGGTTTTTATAAAAACCGTCATGGAAGGTCCGAGGTTTGAAATTTTTAGTATTCTGCCCAATTTAATCTTTCACGATGGTTTTTATAAAAACCGTCGTGGAAAGTTTTGCATATTTAAAATTTTTAGTAGCCCGCCAAAAATTAATCTTTCACGAAGATTAAATTTGGGCAGGAAACTAAAATTTTCAAACCTCGGGGCCTTCCATGATAGTTTTTAGTGAAAACCGTTGTGGAAGGCCTTCCACTACGGTTTTTACTGAAACCGTCGTGAAATATGAAGGCCTTCCACGACGGTTTTTAATAAAAACCGTCGTGAAATGTTCTACATGTTTAAAATTTTTAGTAGTCTCTAAAATTTAATCTTTCACAAAGGTTAAATTTAGGCGGGATACTAAAAAATTCAAATCTTGGGACTTTTCACGACGGTTTTTATAAAAACTGTCGTGAAAGGTACCAAAGCTTCCATGACAGTTTTTTAGTAAAAACTATCGTGAAATGTCTCGTATGTTTAAAATTTTTAGTATCCCTCCAATATTTAATCCTGCACCAACGACATGGCTTTCCCTATTTATTCAAAATTTCTCTAACTCAAACCCACTAACTCTCAAACCCCTTCTCTCTCTAACTCCTCTCCCATGACCTAGCCACCGATGAACCCAACCCCCACGGCATTCCACCGACTTTGACATTCCTCTATCACTCTCTCAATGACCTACCTAACAAACCCGATGCCATTCGCCACCGTTCATCCTCATCCCTTCACATTCTACCGACTCCACCATCGTTCGACTCATCATTTGTCGTTCCACCAAATCCATCGCCTTTGGTAAATTTCAAACCATTACTTTTAGTTTTAGTATTATTGTTAGTTCTAAACTTAGCATTATTTGGTTATTTTAATGTTATTTACCTTTAGTTTTAGTTTTAATATTAGTTATATTAATTT
>CAMOHE010050475.1:0-45092 GCA_946598075.1 Artocarpus hirsutus | reverse complement strand
TTATTTTTTGCCATTTAGTATGTGTTACTTGTATTTGGTGTTTGAAAGAACTTTGAACAACATTTAGCATTTTGGTGTGAGAATAGGTTACTTTTTATGTGTTTGTGATGCCTAAGTATTATTGTGATACCCACCACATATTTGGAGAATTTTTTTAGGGGAATACAAATTTTTCACGACGGTCCACATGTTTGGAGATTTTTGGAGATTTTTTTTTAGGGGAATGCCAATTTTTCACGACGGTTTTTTAAAAACTGTTGTGAAAAATTGACATTCCACGATGGTTTCTTGAAAAACCATCATGGAATCGAAGGCTTCCACGACGGCTTTTTGAAAAACCGTCGTGGAAGCTCTACCTTTCACGACAGTTTTCACAAAAAACCATCGTAAAAAATTAGCACCCCACCGTTCTTGCACGCCAATTATTCTATTACACGACGGTAAAAAATTGTCGTAAAAACTCAGTCTTGTTCCATGACAGAAGTTTCCACGACGGTTTTTTAACCGTCGTGAAATTTTTCCACGACGGTTTATAACCGTCGTGGAATCCATATTTTGTACTAGTGTCACAAGCAGAAAAGAGTGTGTTACACAGTGATAGTCAGAGCGCTATTCACTTGGCAAAAAATCCTACATTTAATGCTAAGACAAAGCATATACAGTTGCAGTATCACTTCATCATATTGACTTTGGAAGATGGGGTGCTAAAGCTTGAGAAGATTCTTGAGAGTTAGAATCCAGCCAGATATGCTCACCAAGACGGTTCCAATTGAGAAACTGAAGTTGTGTGCAACTTTAGTTGGACTTCTCCATGAGGCATGAGAAGCTGTTGCCGATGCAGTTGGAGACATGGTGATTGATTAGTCTCTAAGTGGGAGACTGTTGCAGGTGTGGAGCCGAATCAACACTTAGCAAAAGGGAAAAAAAAGGGAAAGGAGACAGAGCTTGGGCACCGCGATGCCAGAATTGGGCATTGTGGCACTACAATGCCAGAACCCAGACACCGCAGCGTAAGAATTGGCCGCCCCGGTGCTAGCCCAAAGACAAACTAGCGCTGCAGTGCCAAAGCACTGCCTTGTGCGATGTTTTGAGGCCCTCTAGCTGGAAAAGAACAGGAAACTACTAGGGTTTTTCATTAGTTGCTATTTTTTCTATTCTTTAGGGTATAAATAGACATAAGGTGGCTAGGGTTGTGTGTGAGAGTGGCATTATTTTGTGTGAGGGTGGCATTATTTTGTGTGAGGCATTATTTTGTGAGGTTGAGAGCTTCATTGTTGAGATAGAAAAAATTCCCATAGAAGGTGCTAGGTAGAAGAAAGATTTGGGAAATACTATTTGAGAGTATGTGATAAATTTCTCTTATAATTTATAATCTCCTTCATCATAGTAGAATCTACAGTAGTAGAAACAGGATGTAGTCTCGAATTTAGATGAATCTGTATAAAAATTTGGTATTTCTTTTTTCTTTTTTTCTCCAATATCTTTTCTGCAATTTTTCATTCTTGTGATCCTTAGAATTAGGAGGTGCCTAATTCCCAACAGGGAAAACCAAGCACAAGATGGAATTTATTGAAGAAAAGACTTTTGGAAGTGTGCCCGTCATATTTTTCTACCTCAAAAATGGATTATCATAGGAGGAAAAACTAGCAGCCACAGCCACCGGATGTTTTTCTCTTGAAATTTGGTGTTCTTATGATCGAGAGGGCTTGTTGCATGGTAATTGTTTTCTTGATCCGTATTCCCTTTTGTGTGAGAAAATTGTTGCCTTCGTTGTTAGCAAATGGAAATAGCATAATTAATATAACAGAAGCTTAGTGACATTCTAATCAGGTTGACATTCTAAGTAACTCGTCCAATTGTTGCCCTCTTATTGTGGTAACTTTATAAAAGAAATTTTCAAGGGAGAGGAAGTGACTACCAAATTTGATTGGGAACTTGAATTTGGTGCATTAGCAAGCATTGACCAAAGAGAAATGTGTAAATTTGATATGTTCGGAGGAAAAGGAACAAATGCTTTTATGCAATTCTTACCTAATTCCTTTGTTCTGAAAGGAGTGAGTAAAAAAATTGAGGATGAAGGCAAAAAATCTCAAATATAGTCTCTCATGAATGGCCTTAAATTGAAAAGGAAACAATTTGAAAAACTCTACGTTTTTTATTCCTTTTCTACTTTTTAAGGTATCCTTTTGAAAAGGAAAAACTTGTCCTTTTGCATTTTCTAAGTATCCTGACATTTACTTGTTTATCAAGGAGTTGTTATGTAAACATCTAAATGTAAGTGACATGTGTTTTTATTTTCATTTTACTTGATATATTGTCTATTTCGATCTTTGAGAATGAAGCTATATAATTCTATTTGGCCTTTTATATTTTGTTATTTTTTGATAATAGATGTTACTAAGGATCTCTGAGAGCTAGAGTATCCACTACTCCTGATGGGAGAGTGATGGACCTCTTTTTCATTATAGATGCCAAGCTTGTATGTACTCTTTTAGTTCTTATTGATGGAGAAATTTTATATATATATATATATATATATATATATCTCAAAAAGTTATTTTCTGTTCAATTTTTCCCTGTTTATTTGATAAATCCTATCTTATTTGACCCGGATATAATTTATAGAGCTTCAATTTTAATTCAAATAATCCAATAGAAAAGTTCTCAGATTAAAATAGTCATATACAGATAAACCTATACAAATAAAATATTATCCAAATAATTCAACATGTTTATCTTGAATTAATTTATAAAATTAATCCAATTGATAAACTAACATGAATTATTAAATTCAATTAACTTGAATTTAAGCCAATCTAACAATTTAATATAAGTCACCATTATGTAAGAAAAAAACACGCCGTATCGTTACAGGATTTATTATGAGCTAGCAAAGGGACCCGACGGATATATATAGTTCAAACTCCTAAAATTATAACATAAAATATCCCATATATATTTTTTTATAATTATCAACTATAACGCTACTCCATTAAAAGCATAGAGCTGCACTCTTAAACTATATAAAATTACAAAGCTCCAAAGAACTAATCGTTCATAACATATCATAATGTGTCACATCCTCATAGGATATTCATAATTGGCTTAAGGATTAATTATGTTTTACCTTCCTAATTATTTTTATATCTTACGTTACATTATCACACCATTGGCATACTTACTATTCATAAATAGTATACCATTCGGTTACATCTATGTATCCAAATGGTTGAGCACTCCAGCCTTCTAAATACATGATAATGCATATAAGAAATATTATTAACTCTACAAAAGAGCTATGGATTCTATATCTATGAATAATGAGTCTACGTGAATTAAGAGTCGTGTCTTCAACGTATTAGTTTGTGTACCATTATTAAATCAGGATGCTACCCTTTGGTACATCGAAAGACATAAGTCAAGAATACAAGCCCATTAGTCATTTTAGAATTAAGACATAACACACATAATTGTCTAAAGTGAATTGATTTGAACAAACAAAATTATTAGCTAAATCAATTCAACTTTTTGTCCCTATCTAATATATCGTCACCTATGTCAACGCACCAATGTTTTTGACTCGTGGAGTCCCACTCCAATGACTAAGACAAGTCATCTCCCGTTAAATATGCAGACAACATAACAATCTTAGCATGAATAAAGCGTCCAACTTTATTTCCTCAATTGTAGATCTTATGATTTAGACTATCACCTTTAAGATTTATGTTATCCACATAATTTGTCCATCATGTGCACTATTCTTAAAGGTTTAGATTGACATTCTCATATTTTTATTTATTTATCATACATTCAACAAAAATGAACATAAAGAGGACAACATTTGGTATATGAATAACAAATAAATTCTTTATTGATAAAATGCCTCCAAAAACATATTACAACACTTTACTCCTTAAGGCACTATGTCTAACAATCTCCTACTTGCACTAAGTGAGTAAATATGACATATCTTGCATCCCCATAGCGTCTACATGGTTCTCAAAAACTCTTGTAGTTAGTGTCTTTGTGAAAGGATCAGCTATATTGTCCTCAGATGCGATCTTGCATATTACAACATGCTCAGCCTCAATGAAGTCCTTTATCACATGATATTTTCGATGAATATGCTTACTCTTCTTATAAAATCATGGTTCCTAGTACTAGCTATGGCTATAATGTTATCACAATATAGTAATACTGCCTTATCCATACCAAAAACTACCTCAAGATTCCCAAGGAACTTATGAAGCCACACTGCTTTTTTCAAAGCATCACTAGCTGCCACATACTTGGCCTCCATCATTGAATCTGAAGTACAATCTTGCTTAACACTTCTCCAAACAATGTTGCCTCCACCTAGAGTAAACACGGAACCAAAAGTCGATCTTTTCAAATCTAGATAGGATTGAAAATCCGAATCAGTGTATCCAAGAGGTGTTAGATCCTCACCCAAATACACTAGCATATAACCTCTAGTCCTTCTTAGGTACTTAAAAATATGCTTGACCGCAACCCAATGGTTCGATCCTATATTCGACTGAAATCGACTCACTATCTTAACCGTATAACAAATGTCCAACATGTGCAAAGCATCACATACATGAGACTATCCACTGTTGAAGCATAAGGCACCTTCTTCATGTATTCACTTTCTTCGTCGAACTTTGGAGAGCCTTTCTTAGAAAGAGTATTTCTAGACCTAGATGGTTGCCCACCTTTCTTGAAATTCTACATTGTATACTTCTCGAGAATTTTATCTATGTATGTAGCTTGGGATAAAGCTATTATTTTATTCTTCCTATCCCAAAAGATTTAGGTACCTAGAACATAGTTAGCTTCACCTAAGTCCTTCATGTCAAACTACTTAGTCAACTATAATTTGACCAATGACAATGCCCCAATGTCATAACCAATTAGCAGAATGTCATCTACATAGAATAGTTGAAAAACCACCTTCCAATCTTTAATGTGTTTGTAAACATATGGTTCATTCACGTTTTGTTCAAACCCATAAGTTTTGATCACTTGATCAAATCCTATGTTTAAAGAACAAGAAACCTACTTAAGTCCATGAATTGAATTTAGCAGCTTATAGACTTTGCTCTCTTGACCCTTAGCCTTCAACCTACCTAGCTGCACCATATATATGGACTCATTAAGATAACCATTCAACAAAGCTATCTTGACATCCATTTATCAAATATTGTAGTCAAGAGCAACAGCTATGGATATGAGAATGCAGATAGACTTAAGTATGGCTATAGACAAAAAGGTTTTCTTGTAATTGACTCCTTCCTTTTGCATGTATCCCTTAGCTACCAGTCTAGCCTTATAAGTTTTGACTTTCCCATATACTTCTCTCTGTCTCTTATAGATCCATTTACACTCTATCAGTTTTACTGCTTTAAGAAGATCCATAAGTTCCCAGAATTAGTCTCCATAGACTTTATCTTAGTGTTCATGCCTTCTACCTAGAATTTGAATCAACATCATCCTTAGCCTCTATGTTAGTGTAAGGACCCCTGTCATGTTCAACCAGTTTAGGCAAGTAGGCTTCACCATTAAACATATATCTTTCAGGTTAACGCCTGATCCTCACACTACGCTGAAGCTCTTTAGGTTGTTGTTCAGTTGGTTTTTCTATATTGATTGGATTGGTTTCAACCAGAACCCCCAGAGTGATTGAATCACTTGTCAACTCCTCGAGTACCACTTTACTTCGAGGCTTAAAGTTGTTCATGTAACTTTTCTCAAGGAATGTTGCATTCATTGAAACTACGACTTTATTTTCTTTTAGGTTATAGAAATAACCTCCTTTAGTCCTTTTTGGATATCCTATAAATATGTAAATTTTTGAATGTACATCTAACTTGTTTGCTTCCTCATACAGGACATGAGCCAGATATCCCCATATGCGAATATAGTTTAAGGATGTCTTCTTACACCCGTCCATAACTCGTGAGTAGTTTTAGGAACTAATTTTGAAGGCACATTATTTAAAAGATAACATGCGGTTTGTAGTGCATATCTCCAAAATGATAAAGGTACAAAGAATAACTCATCATGGACCTAACCATGTTTAACAAAGTTATATTACTTTTTTCAGCTACACCATTCTACTACAGAGTACCCCATGTAGTCAAATAGAATAAAATCTCATTCTCTAATAAGTGTCTCAAGAACTTATTGGAGAGGTATTCTCTACCTTGATCGAATCAAAATACCTTTATAGGTTTACCTAATTATTTTTCTGCTTTAGCCTGACTCCCTAAACATGTCAAAAGTTTCATTTTTATGATGCATTAGGTAGACATACCCATATCTTGAGTAATTATCAATTAAAGTGATAAAGTACTTAGACCCTCCTCGTGCCTTGATGTTTATGAGACCGTAAACATTACTATGCATAAGTTATAGAACCTTCGACCCTATTGCCCTTAGACCAAAATCGTCTTTTAGTCATTTTACCCTCCAAACAAGATTTACATTGTGGTCTAGATTCCACCTCTAAGTTACTCAAAGGTCCATCCCTTACCAGCCTTTGAATCCTATTTAGGCTAGTATGACTTAATCACAAATGCTAAAGATAAGTCTTAATAGAGTGAAAAGTTTTAAGTCTTTTAGAGTTATTATTAATCTCAGTGTTCAATAGTGAGTCCATCTTAGGTTTGATAAAATATGGATTATTTTGCATCTATCCATTACTAATAAAAAAATTGTTTTTACGAATACCACTTTATTACTATAAGATATTGAATAAGAGTCTTTAAATAAACAAGCTATAGATATTAAATTCCTTTTAAGTTTAGGAACATAAAAACAATATTTCAAAACAAAACTCTTATAATTATCAAAATAAAAATGGACGTCTCCTACTACTTCAGCCTACACTAAGGATCCATCATCCATCCGTAACGTAAAGTGCTCATGCAGCAGACTTCTCGTTTCCTTGAACCCCTATAGAGAAACATAAGCATGATTAATCACTCTAGAATCTATGTCCCAAGTGTCACTTGATTCCTCAACTAAACAAGTCTCAATAACCAAAAGTTTGCACTTACCTCCTCAAGAAAGGAAGTCCTTGTAATTCTTCTCGATGTGCCTAACTCTCCTAAAAAAAAAGTACTTGAGCTTCTTTGAGTTCTTCGTTTTCTTCTTCTTGTTCTTGCCTTTTACCAAGATAAAAGACTTCTTGTTCTTAGCCCTCTATTTCTTTTCATTCCCTAGGTTAGGATTGGAACTAGACGCAGCCACTAAGTTAGCCTCACCACCAGCAGGAGTTTCCCTGATCAAATTTTCAAACTTTTGTAACTACTTCATCAGCTTAGTCAATGTCAAATCTTTTCTCTTGCTAAGTTATATGAAGCTCTAAATGAGATAAATTCCTTAGATAGAATTTCAAGGACTATAGTCATTTGTGACTCAGCATCAATTCAGCTCTATGGGTTTGAGCCTCAACGAGGTAACCTATCACTAATATCATATACTCCTTCACAGGAGTCCCCGGTCTTCGTTTACAGTTTAAGACTTTTTGAAGAGCCCCTTGTCGTTTCATCAGGGCTTAGCCTCCAAACATGTCTTTCAGATTATCCAAGCTCTGCTTAGCAGTCTCATAATCCTTGTATTGAGCATGCAGCACATTATCTATTCTAGCCCTAACATAATAGCGGGCCTGATTATTAGCATCCTTTTAGTGATCATATGCTTAGATTTGCTCATTAGTGGAATCCCTAGTAGGTTCGAGAGGATGGTGTTGCCAGCACAAATTTTAGTTTCTTAAAGGAAATAAGGATATTCAAGTTCCTTTTCTAATCATTGTAATTCTCACCAGTTAACATATTCTTATCGAGTATCAATGATGAAGTGTTTTTAGACATTTTAATCTACAATGAAGATTCATATACCAAATACAAGCAAAGATTCCCCAACAGTTTAGTAAGATAACACAAACAAGTAAACATATAATTGTGTTTATGTGTAAAAACCTTGAAAAAATTACAACCTTACAACTATAATTTTCAACTTAGAATCCAACAAGCCGCGTAGGGAAGACTTGCCAGATTCAATTAGGAACACATATCCCTTTTGATTAGTTTGTGCCATCTAATACCCGTCTGATCTAGCATATACTAATAATCATTTTCTTTGGCTATTAATTTTCATTAACAGAGCTCCTAGGGGAGGTTAATAACAAAATTAATCGAGTGTATAACCATCATTTCAACTATTTTATCCATGATTTGCAAATGCCACCTAAGGGTGTATAATGATAAATCATGCTAAAATATATTATTCTTTTGGAGATCCAACCTGGTACATGATGAAATCCTTTTCTATGGATCAAAACCACTATGTGCTATCTATAAACCAATGATGGAGGCCTTAGGTCTTCTCTTTGAAAATCTCCTCTCACTCAATATTTTAGAAGTTAAGGTTTCATGTTAACATGAATGAACAATTTTTAATGAGCGGCACTCCTTATTCAATAGGCATGTTATCAACATACATAGCAAATCATATTATAATGTAGACAAGCAAAGCAACATACAAAGCTATAAGCAAAATAATAAATAGCCGTAATATCATGGTTCCATCCTAGCAAAAAGAAAATAAAGATTAAAAAAGATCAATCAAAACATATTATCAATTCCTCATCTTTTATCTTCTTGTTGTATCTTTTTTCATGTGGTATCTATCTTCTATTCTTCAATCTCGCATAGATCAAAAAGTTATTGTTCTACTTATCATAAAATTTCATATTTCTCAAAATTGTCTCAAAAACAAAATAAAAACTGCACCAAAAAAAGTACTTTTTTGAAATTATTTTGCCTTGTTGCCAGCCTGTTGAACTTTCAAATTGGCCTGCCGACCAATGCTAAACCAGCATTTTTTCAGAAATAATGTAAAAAGCAGTTTTTTAATTTTATTTTCAATAATTCAATAACATGAAAATTTATAAACATAGAAAAACAATATAACTCCAATTATCTCTATCTTCTAAATCTGTCTTCACTTTAAATAATTATTTTAATACAAATTTTATAAATTAAATTAAAATAATATATCCTAGACCGTGATGCTAGACCACAATCTAATTACATGAAAAATCTATATACATATTCTAACTTTTAAAGAACCATAATCAACAATAAATTAATTAATTAATTAAATAATTAAAATATGAATTTAATCTACTATAATTAATTAATAAACATTCATCATATAATCTTATGACAACATTTAATTATATAAAAACCCTAGAGTGCCAACTCTATAAAAAAAAATTAAATTCAAGTATAGGAGAGAATAAGATCACATAATCCATGTACAAAGCATGATCACAAACTTGTAAAAACTAGACTCTAATACCAATTATTAGAAAACAATACACAACAGAATTTTAAAATTTTAAATCAGAGAATTTTCTAAAACACAAGTTTAACATGCTAAATATATAAATTAATGACAGATCTTACTAACCTCTTTTTTATACCAAAAAAGCAACAAGAATCTGTGAATAGAAGAACGTTTCAGAAGAGTCTCAACCAACTAGTCTTCTTTACTATTCTTTATCTATGATCGGAGTGCGGGTGGTCTAGAACCATGGTCGGTATCAAGATTTGAGACCAGCATCAGGGACAGGGACAGAATTCAAGACTAAGGTCGAAGTCGAGATTCAAAGTTAGAGTTAGGGATAGGATTTAGGATTAAGATCAAAATTCACGGTCCAAGTAGGGATTCGAGAACGGTGTCATGGTTGGGATTTGTGTATCGGGACTAGAGTCGAGGTTAGGGTTCAAGATTCAAGGGTCAAGGTCGAGGTTAGGGTTGGGATTCAGAGTCGAGGTAGGGGTCAGGATTTGATACCAGTATCAAGGTCGAGATCAGTGTCAGGGTTAGGACTAGTGTCGAGGTCAAGATTCTAGGGTCGCGGTTGAGATTCAAGACCAGATTCAAGGTCGAGGTTGGGGACAAGATTTGGGGCTGGGGTTGAGATCAGGATTCAAGACTGGTGTTAAGATTAGGATTTGAGATCAAGGTTGGGGTCGTCGTTGGGATTAGAGACCGGTGTTGGGGTCGGGGCTAAGATTTGAGACTAGGCTTAGGGTCAAGATTTGGGACTAATGTTGGGGTAGGTATTTAGGTTAGGGTTGGGATCGAGATTGGGACAGTGGTCAACATTAAGATTTGAGGTTGCAATTTAGGTCTAGGGTCGAGATCAGGATTCGAGATTTAGGAACCTGACCCTTACCCCGACCTTGGCCCTAAATCCTTACCCCGACCTTAACCTTGGTCTAGAATCCTAATCCTTATCTTTGCCACAAATCTTGACCTTGGTCTTGAATCTTAACCTAAACCCCCAATTCCAAATCCTGACCTTAACCTTGAATCTCGACCGCGGTCCCAAATCCCAACCCCAACTTGAATCTTGACCCTGGTCCTAAATCCCAACCCTGAATCCTAATACCAACCCTAAATCTTGACTGCAACCTCGATCTCGAATTCTAACTTTGACCCTGATTCCAACCCTAGTCTCAAATCCTAGCCTTGAATCCTAACCCTGGATCCCGAATCCCAACCCCAGTCTCAAATCCCAACTTGGAATTCCAACACCGACCCTGAATCTTGACAGTGACCCTATCATTGAACTCAGACTTTGACCCCTACCTCGACTTTAGTCTCAAATCCTGACCTCGAGTCCTAACCCCGATCTAGAATCCCAATCCCAATTCTACTTCTGCTTCTTGACCTCGACTTTGGTCGCCAATCCTAACCTCGAATCCCAAACACCGGTTCTGAATCCTAACCCAAAATCTTGACCTCGACCTTGACCTCGACATTGGTCCTAAATTTTGCCCTGACTCTAGTCCCCAATCCCGACTCTACTCTGGTCCTGAATCTCGATCCATAATCTCGACCCCTACCCTAGCCTGGCCCTAAATATTGGCCTTGACCCTGACACGTATCTTGAATCTTGACCCTGACTCCTATCCCAAATCTCAATCCTGACCCTACCCTAGTCCCGAATTCTGACCTCGACCAATCGCAAATCCTGACCTCGATCATAGTCTTGAATCTCAATTTCAACCCTAGTCTCAAATCCCAACCCCGGTCTTAAATCTTGACACTAATCTTGAATCCCGACCATGACCTCTGTCTCGAATCCTATTTGACCTAACCCTAGACTCTAGTCTTGAATCCTAACCCTAAACCCTAGTCCTGAATCACAACCTTGACCTTGACCCCAAATCTCGTCCTAGAATCCCGACCACGACCCCCGATCTCGAATCTTGACCCAGACCTTAGTTTCGAATTCTGACCCCAGACTTCGATCTTGAATCTCATTCTAAAACTTTAACTTCTATGTTAATTTTAATATATTTTAAATATTTGATTGGTTTTTTAATATGCATTTTTGGTCTAAATTATACAATATGGTCTAATACAGAGGTTTTTGGTCATATTTGATATTACAACTTGTATTGTATTAATTTTTAATTTTGTATTAAATAGTACAATATATGTATATCACCAAACATTGTATTGTTTTTAAACAATACAATACGTAGTGCTAATATGGTATGCCAAATATGTCCTAAAGGATTACAACATTCAGATAGAGCTTTTGGGTGCAAAAAAACCTTCAATTTCATTTATATAAATAGTATTAATTATTATCGCCAATGCCAGATTGAGCCTTTGTTTAAAATAAGCAAGGAGGCTGGAGCAAAAGTACCATTGGGAAACACCATAGGATTTCGAAGATAAACAAGTCAACGTTGAAGTGCAGTATAATCTTACAATGTTTACGAGTGCTAAGTATTGTTTTGTGCCACTCAAGCATATTTTGCAAGTTAACTCGTTTAAAAGTCTAAGACTTGCTTGCAAGCTTTTGTTGTAGCGGAATAATGTAAAATCTGTCCAAGTATCTTTTAGTTGTTTAGTTCTCTCTCTCTCTCTCTCTCTCTCTCTCTCTCTTTTTCTTTTTTTCTTTTTTTTTTTTTTGGCCCTTATACATGGTTTATGGTTGATTTCAGATATCATATGGACGGTTTTTGGCAAAACCAAAAGGGAACTCCGAGTTAGATTTGTTCATAATGCAAGCAGAGGGCAAGAAGATTGCGGACCCCAGCAAGCAAGATGCGTTACGCGCACGCTTGAAAATGGAACTTCTACGTCCTCTTAGAGTGGCAGTGGTGAGCCATGGCCCTAATACCGAACTGCGGATTGCTAATCCTGTGGAGCAGTCTGGCAGTGGTCGTCCTCTCGTTTTTCACGATATTACTCTTGCCCTTAAGTTTCTTAATATACGCATTTTCTCAGTAAACCCCTTTTTCTATGCTTGGGTCTTTCTCTCATTATATTATACTTTTTTCTTTTCACTTAAAACATGTTCTGAAATCGAGACCGGTGCTTTGATTTCTCAGGTTGAGATAGGTAGACGCATGATCCGAGACCGGGAGTGGAAAGTGTACCGAATTCTGCTTGATGAAGGATTTGGTTTTACTGTCCCACGGAGGAAGATTGAAGTCACCGTGAGAAACATATTGATCGGCTGTGACAAGATTAGATAAGTTTTCATTTCCATGAATGTACAGCGGAGCTTCTTATTTCTTAGTCCTGTTGAGTCTAACAGGAGTAATAGATGCTAACTGCGGACTAATCATGAAAATGCACATAATACAAATGGAAAAGCCGTCTTATCCCACTAATGATGCAAATTTATTTGTTATTGCTCTCATGGCCTTGTTACCCTTTTCGGCAGCACCCCATTCTTCATCTTCTTTCATTTTCCCTCTCAAACAATTCACGTCGGCTTATTTTTATTTTTCTTGGGAAGAAAATAGCTGCTTTGCTTTGCAACATGTGTATTTTGCCTCTCTTTTTTTTTATTTTTTGAATATATATATATATATATATATATGTATGTATTTACTATCTTTCACTATCCAGTTAGTTACCTGTCTGACCAGTTCCGCTGGGAAGACTGCTCAAACAAGCACCTCCTCAAGCATAAAAACACGGCTCAACGGTCTCTGTCGTTCTTTCAAACTTTGCTTTGAAGGTTCCAAAGTTCAACCATGACTTTTTTTTTTTCTTTTAAGTCATCTTTCTCGTTAACCAGTCAAGGAATAAATTAGATTTTTCCTCTAAAAAGTAGTGTGTGGTTCCTCTCTTTTGATTTTATTATTATTATTATTATTATTATTTTGGAGTGTCACCTACAATATCTAAGTGCGGGTTTAATCATAATAACTGGGGGTGCAACAAGGTGGGATTTGGAGGTGGAGTAACCTTTTTGCCGACTCGCCCCTCGGAGTAAATAATACCCATCCCATCCCTTAACCTGATTTCTCAAGTTGGGATAACAATAAATTATTATGTATATTAGACAAAATAAAACATTAGACCTAATATTATATAATAACATTTAATTTTTTAAGAAATAATGCAGGGTGGCGCCTCAAAATTTATTATAATAAATAATTGGCGTCTTAAATTTTATTTTCATTTCATAACTTGTGATGAATTAAAATTTTTAATTCATTTACAATCATAGCCTAATTAAACTAGTTTAATCTTAGTTTTTATGGGTAAAATTGTCATTCTCTCAAAAAGGTCATTCCAAATTTAATTACTACTAAATTAGAGGGTTTTTTTTCTTTTCTTAAATAAGCTTGCAATTAATATCTATCAGCAAGTATATGGGTAGAAAACTGTGTGCAGTGTACTATGTTAAGACTGGCTGTTTTTTTTTAATGAAGAAAAATGGTTCCAATTGACAAACAAGTCAAATAGTATAGAGCTTTTTCATATAAAGTTTTTATATTTTATAGCTTAAAATAAAATAAACTATTATATGAATTATTTATATATTATAATATTTTAAATTAAAATAGTTTAAACTAATAGTTTTTATGTAGATTATTATATACTAAAAAGAAGTCTAATTTTGTCAAAATGCATATGAGCACTCCCAGAAAAGAAAATGAAGACCCGCTCGTATAAATGAAAAGGAAGTTCCTGAAATTAAAATGCTCGAAAACACAAAATTAGAGCAAAGGAATAAAGTCAAAAAGAGTAAATCAAAATGACAAAAAGTGTCTTAAAACAAACAGGTGTGTTTGATAAAACTCTTTTATGTTAAGAAAAAAAATAAAAAATTATTACAATATAAAATTTTTAAATAATATAATATTTTTAACTAAAATTAATTTAACTATTAATTTTAACTATATTTTCAAATAACATCAAGGAAAGAAAAATGGAAAGGATTCCAAGAATAGTTCCAACGATTCCATTAGTAGTTCCAAGAAAAGAAAAAAAAGAAAAAAAGCAAAGTTGGTTTTTGGCGGGACACAAGACCTTGATTTTGTTGAAGGCTCTGAAAAAACATGTGTGAGCAGCCCCCACGTGGCAGGACAAGCTTCATTTGGGTGGTCGTTAACAGCTTGAGCTCTTCGCTGTGGACCCCACTTTTGTTCCAATCCCAGAGGAGATTCCACACGAATCTTCTTCTTCTTCATGTCTTCTTCCTAATTTCTTTTTCTTACTCAACCAAACACTTAAAAAAAAAAACATAATATAAAACTCCTCAACTCAGAAAAGAATCAGACTTTTTGCATTTTTTACCAGAAAAAAAAAAAAAGGTAGAGACTGGGAGGGAATAAAATAAGAGAATGAGAGCTTTGAATTCTCGTTTTGTGGTGATTGATCTGCACAGCTCATGCCACTCGGCGAACCAAATCCCGATTTCGACCCTCAATTTCCTTCAGAACTCCAACCTCATCTCGACCGTCTCTCCGGCATTTCGTCGAACACGCCGGGCCCACAAGCCAATATCGTCGACCGGATCTTCCGCGCCGTCGACTCGCTCCCCCGAGATTCGGAGGCCGTCGGATCGGTTCGCCTCCGGAAATGGCTCGCATTCGGGTTGTCCGAGTCCGGCCTCTACAGCGTCGCGATCGGAGGAGGCCGTCGCCACGGAGCTTGAGTTGTTTCTGGAGCTCTTCCCTCCGAGAATGAGGAGGGAGCTTTATGGACACGAGGAGATTGAGGAGCTGATCGAGGTTGTTATGGATTTAGGGAGGAAGCCGATTGCGAGGTTTCCATCGGGCGATTGGATCATCTCGGAGGACCCGATAAAAGACGAAGACCTTAGGCACGCCATTTCCAAGGTGATCCTAGTTTTGTACTTTCAAACATTTCAACAATAATTGTGGTTTAACTAGGAATGATTAGCATATGTCTGGGATCTTTGGTTGGAATTTGTGAAGTTGGAACCTTTGTCTTTATGGAAAGAGGCCAGACACTTCAAGTTTTTTACGTTGATTTTTGTGAAGGTAGAGATTGGAACGTCATTTTTGCAATTATTATACATGGAGCTGAAACTTTGTTTTCTTAGGTTGGTGATTTTTCAGATGACAACCGTTCGGGTATTAATAGTTCTTTGCATCGTATAAGCGCTATTCGAAACCGTAAAATGCAAATTATTGGACTCACTTGCCGGGTTGGTAGAGCCGTCCCTGGTAGTGCTGAGATTATACGAGACTTAGTTGAAGGGGGAGGTTCCATCTTGGTCATTGGACCTCCTGGAGTTGGCAAGACAACCTTAATCAGGTACTCTTTCTTATATTTTAATATTTGAGAAGCGAGCAAGTAGTCTAATGTCATTTGGTATTGTTCCATTGGATGAATGTTGTTTCCTATGGAAAGCATTCTCAGTTCCTGGGTTCTTCATTGTCAATGATGAACTTTCACTGTGAAAATTGTGTCGTATGTGTTTTCCGGTGTAGTCTTCTTCTGTCATGCATTTTTCCCAATTTAATTTCTGCAATGAGAAAATCCAAGTGGAAAAAAGTAAATTTTGTTTTGTTTATTTGTTTTTCTTATCTTCTTTTTGGTGAAAATTGCAACTGAAGTTGACATTTTTTCAGCCATTTCTTTTCATGGCTTGACATTGCGAGTAAATATATAACTAAGACCGAAGGGTATTTTATTCTGCAGAGAAATTGCAAGAATGTTAGCAGACGAGTATATGAAGCGGGTTGTCATTGTGGACACATCTAACGAAATTGGTGGTGATGGTGATATTCCGCATGCAGGCATAGGCCATGCTAGGAGGATGCAAGTTCCCAACGTGAACTTGCAGCATAATGTGAGTGTTGAAGTTGATTAATGGCTTTTTGGTTTGACTGTTGCCTCAGTTCATGAATGGAAAATCTTTGTCATTTTCTCTTGATGACAATGTCGTGAATTGTTTATTACCAAATTTATTCAGGTTATGATTGAGGCAGTTGAAAATCATACGCCTGAAACCATTATAATTGATGAAATTGGGACGGAGCTGGAAGCTTTAGCTGCAAGTACTATTGCTCAAAGAGGGGTTCAGCTGGTTGGAACAGCACATGGAATGACAATAGACAACATCATGAAGAATCCTTCTTTGCAGATCCTTGTTGGTGGCATTGAGGTTTAATGAAAGTCCTTTAGTTTCTAAACTCATGAGTTTATTGTATCATACTTGAAAGGGATCATCCTCAAAGCATTTTGACATTTGACATCAGCGTACAAAATTAAGTTTCTCCCCAGTGAGAACTAATAATTGACCGGTGCCAATTCTTCCTCCAAAAACAGAGTGTTACACTTGGTGATGAGGAAGCAAAGAAAAGGAAAGTGCAGAAGACAATTCTTGAAAGAAAAGGGCCTTCAACTTTTACTTCTGCCATTGAGTTGATATCTAAATACGACTGTCGTGTTCATCACAGGCTGGATGCCACAGTAGATGCTATACTAGCAGGTATACCTTTTTGCGATTGGAAGTTTTTAAGGCCAGCAGTAAATTTCCATCTAAGTTTTTATGTTGATCTCAATAATTTAAATATATATATATATATCCTTTTGAAACATAGGGAAAAATCCTATTCTTTTGAAATTTGTGTTTTAGGCCAAGAATGACTTGGTTTGAAACTTCATGTGCTTTAGGAAAATCTCCTCTTTTTGAAGTCCGTAAAATGGACGCTGGAGCTAACGATTCTCAGAAGGCTACTCCAATGTCCAAAATTATCTGCCCAGATAAATCTGATCTGACTACTGGTAAAGAAACAGCTGCTGACATAGAGTCTGATGAGGAAGATGAAGATCAGTCTCCTCGTCATTCCAAGAAATCGAGCAGCAGTAGATCCGTGAACAAGAGAAGTTCACCAGTACGGATATATACTTACAAGGTAGATTTTATTATCCTTCCATCTGTGTTTATTGTCTGCATTCACTAAATGGAATATTGGTAAAGCGCTTGAACATATTTATAAGAATTTATTTGAATTTAGATTTTGATATTGTATCACCTCATTTTAATTAGAATTTTGTCAAATTGCTTGAGCAGCATTCCAAGCCTTTGCAAAAACATATGAATAATATTGACGTTGTTTTTGTTGTTGATCTGGGTGCTTTTAGATCCTTGAGGCTGATCTACTACAAGTAGCTACTGTAATGGGGCTTGAGGATGAAGTTGATGTAACTGATGACATTGGAATGGCTGATGCAATTCTAGCTTGCAGTTCCGAAATGAAGCAGAACCCATGGATCCGTAGTGTGGCAAAATTCCACCAGATGCCGGTTTTCGTTATGAAGGTATTATTTTTTATGACTATTCTGTTCCTTTATTGCTTATCCACACGTCTTGTTTTCACATGTTTTCTTATTCAGAAATTTTGTTCTAATTTTGCAGTCAAGTACCATGGCACAAATGGTCAAAGCAGTTCGCATGATTCTTGGACTAGAGTCATTTGGCTCCATGCCGAAGCAGCCATATAAAAAATCTTTTGATATTGAAATTGAAGATGATGCACCGGAACGAAAACCATCTTTGGAAGAGATTGACGCCTTAGAGGTGCACGTTCTTTCCCATTCAACAAGCTTCATTCTTTGCGAGTAATTGTTGGTGATGACGATATGAAATTCTTTAGAAACTAGAATTCCCATGATAGCAATTTCAAGTAACCAGCGTGTTATAATTTACTCTATTGTCGGAATGATCAAGCTCGTAAGTGGTGATTAATGTTGGGCCTCTTAATTAGTAAAAAAACACTCAAAATCACAGTCAGCTTGATTATTTCTGCGTTTGGCCACATCACGATTATTGTTTGATCTTGATAAACTACTTTATTAACATAAATTTTGTCTTTCCCTATAGGAGGTTCGTTTAGCGATCGAGTACATTGTGATTCCTGGTGGAGAACCAGTCGAGCTTCTTCCAAGACGCTCTGAAATAATTGCCCGGCAGCTTGAGCTAGTAGAAAGCTATCAATTGGCTGTTGAAAACTCAGGTACTGAGCAGAATCCGAGGTTGCAGATTCTTCCCATGAGATTGAGTAAGAAGGCTTCTTCCAAATCTGTTAAGTCCAGTTCAAATTTACAGAAAGCAACTAACTCTAAGTCACTGACTGGTGGTGGCGGAGCTACTAGTGTTGCTAGGCTGCCCCTTTTGCCTAAATAACCAAAAAATAAAAAAACCCATCCTGCAATTGTGACGTAGCTCAATCATTGTTGATACATGTGCCATTTCATGTGCAGTCTTGTAAATCATTCCCCTATAATTTGATGTAATTATTTTACCTCCCTCGTGTATGTTGTACAATTTGTCATCAATTCTTCCTTAATGAAACAGAAAAAGCAATGCAACGCTCCGATGACAAAAGTGCCATCTTGATGAAGAGCCGTCTCTATATGTGAATGCGTTTTATGGCAAATGAAGGATGGAATAATTTCTTCAAACAATACAAGGGCTCCCTACTCGTTCATATTTGTAACTTTGCTAGATTCTGATTTAATCAGACTCTATTCAAGTTGAAGATTAGTTCTACCTTTCATGCACTGCGCTCACAAAGGAAGTTTGAAGTTTGACCAAATTATTTGTGGGTGTTTGCTTGAGTATGTAGCTAAAGCTCTCAGCCAACGACGAAAAAGCGAGAGGGTGCTTCAATTACACCTTTTATTCTACTTTTTACGCATATTTTCTTTAATCGTCTTTTATTTTGCTTCTTACACTCTTAAAAATAAAAAAAGTTTCTATACCTAAAGAGTATTATTGGTTTTGCTTTTTCCACCTACTCACAAAATAAAGTTATCATTTTTCATGGAAGCATTTTTCTTTTTAATTTATATACTAACGATAGTTATTTCTTAATATAATTTTTCTTCACTTTTATGAAATCAAATTTTAGACTTCAAGAAACAATAATCGATAATAAGTTGTAAGGGTATATGTAAATCAAACAAATTGCAATTACTTTGCTTAAAAACAAAAAGAGAAACGTACGGTTTGGTAATGTTTTCAAAATCGGTGAAAATGATTTTGTTTTAAAAATGAGACTTCTTTAGAAATTCTGCTAAGAATATTTTTGAAATTTTTACCTCAAAAAACCTGCAAAAACATTTTCAAAATCTCCCAAAACAAACAAGGCCATAGTTTTTTTTCCTTTTTTTACATCATGTTTTTTATATCAAATCAAAGTGTGGTTCCTTTTATTAGAACACATGGTTTGTAGTTGTTTATGCATCAAACAATTTGCAATAATATACATAATTATAATTAGTATATATAAATCAACAATAAAAATAAGAATTTTGAAAAAGAAATAAACCACATATATTTTTTTTAAGGGAGACTCTTTCATATTAAAATCCACCTTTATTGTTTTGAAAAAAAAAATACACTAATTTTTTAGAAGGAAATATATATATTTTAAAATATGGTGTATAATAAGTATTTTTTAAAAAATATTTTTGTCTTTTAGAGTAATTTTATTAACAGGTAATATAATAATAAATAATCTTATTAAATAAAGGAGTGTGAAACGTAATATACAGGGTGTCAATAGCCACGTCCAAAGCAAAAACTTTTTACAATGTAAAGTTCTCACATGTTACGGTTTTTAACTAAATTTTTCAAAATTTTCAGTTTCAACTAATTTACCATATGTTTTTTAAGTTTCATTAAATTATCATACATTTTTCTTTCTTTTTTTTCCTTTTTTTTTTCTTTTCTTCATTTTTTTAAAGCGATATAATTCTAGCAATATTTGATGACTTGACATTACGTTGTAACTCTACGGCCAATTTTTTTTTAAAAAAATTAAAATATAAATAAAGCTATTACTAAACTATCATGTCAAAACTCAAAATAGGGTTTAGTGATTATTTAGAAGGTTATTAAACACTTTGACAAACTTAGAAGATTATTACACATGTTGACAAACTTAGTCTAGCAAAAAAAAAAATGTGACAATAAAGAGTTCTTTCTTTTAAAAAAACAAAAAAGAGAGAGAGAGAGAAATTGCACTAAATAACATAGTTTCAATTCTTAATATAAGCAAATAGTACACTTTTAAAAATATTTAAGTATAAAATATTTTTAGAATCACATGCTCTTTTTAAATACTTAAATTTTTAATTTTACTTTATTTTTTTCTTTTTTTTCTTCTTTTTTTCGTTATCTTAATTTTTTTTGTATTTTTCTTTATGTCAATTTATACCAAAATAAATTTATTTTAATCTAGATGAGGTATTTACTTAATATTATTATATTTTAATCTATTTATTTTTAAAATCAATAAATTGTGGTTTAATTTCCTCGTAAGAAAAGACAAAGAAAAGATGTGACAAACTTTTGAACAGAGAATGTCTCCTTGTGGTTAGAAATAATAGAGGTAAAACCACACACGCCTCTGTTAAAAGGTACAGGGTATGCATCCTCCTCATTCCAATTTTTTTTAAAGACTTAATTTTCCCTTATTAAAAGGCGGCAACAACAAAGTGACAAACAAAATTTTGGTTTCTTTCAACTTATGCACAGATTTTTTATATGGTAAGCTACATGCTGTCTTCGTAATCAAACTACACTAAAAGCAATTCAGGTTAAATGAAGGGTGGGTTTGAAAAGAGAATAAAATATGAAACAGTGTTTCAATACGTATTCAAAAAATGAAATATTGGGTGTAGCAAAAAAAAAAAAAAAAGTTCAAAAGTGAACGCAAAAATGAATTTGAAAAACCTTAAAATTAAGGGGGTAGAATTTGAATCCACCTCACTTTTTGGCTCAACTTGTCTTTTCAAGGTTTGAGATTAAGCTTGACTTTTTCAAACCAAACAGTTGCTTAGCTCAAAACTCGAGTTTAAACTCATTGAACTTGAAACAAACACACTCAATGTTTTTCTTCATGCGCACGTCAGTAAAAATATCATGTTGTATTTCTAACAACCCAAACTAACTAGTTTCTGTTTTAGATAAATTACATTGACACCCAATGTGGTTTATCTAAATTACAGAGGCACCTCCTAAACCAAAACTAAATATAATGACACCTCTAGAGCTTAACTCTATTGACTTTTAATATAAAATGATAAAAATACCCCTTTGAATCACAATCGTTTATTTTAAAACACTAAATCACAATGATTTGTTTGCTTTTTACCCAAAAATTCAAAATCAACATTGGATAAATTAATAAAACCAAAACCCTCATTCCGACGATCCCACCTTCCCACCGTGCAACCCCACCTCCAAGCCCAATCACCCCACCCCCAAACCATGTTGCCATCAAGCCCCCAACCCCAAACCCACACCCTCCCTGTGCACCCAGCCCACTTATCACTCTACGACCTAAACATGATCCCTGCTATGGACCACCGGAGCCCCCCAACTCTATTGGCCCTTCTCCCTTTATGCCCCCATTCTCATCGCCCCTAACCCATCCCCTACCTACGACCCCAACGAGCCCTCACCTGGCCACCGAACTCCCCCCAACCCCATTGGCCCCTCTTCCTTCTTGCAAAAATAGCAAGTAAATTCCTCATCCTGCTACTTTAGTTTCTTCTACAGAGGTGTTCCAACTACAGCTTCCTTAGCTTTCTTATTTTTCTTGTTTTGAGAGGTTGATGCTAAGTGAGCACTTTCAATCTTATCTCGCTGAAGCCTTTCTTCTTCTTACACATAATGGGATACGTGCTCATTAAGAGTCTGTTTGTCTTTTTTAGTATCATAATTGACTTTGAATTGTCCGTGTTGTGTACGAAGAGAAATTAAAACAAAGTGTACAAGTAAGTCCTCAGACAGTTTTAACTATAATGACTTTAGTTTGAAGCAAAATGAGACATCTTCATGACGTACTCCCTTATGTTCCCTTTCCTTTACACTTCATGAAAACAAGTTTAGCCAAAAGGTTACTCATTTTAGAATTTTCGTTCTTAGCAAAATATTTCTTTATTTCCTCAAGGAAATTCTTAGCAGTACTCCTCTTAGTAATAGAGCCCAAAATGCCTCCAGAATGGAGCATTTCATGATAATTTGACATATGCGATTAGAACAATCCCACTTCTCAATTTTTGTTTCATTTAGGTTTTCCTATAATACCCCTATATAGGGGTTAGTACTATTGAATAAATATAAATAAATTTAATTATGATACCATTTTAAAATAATAAAACATTTCCCATGTATTTTTGAAATAAACAAAAAATAAGAATAAGCTTTAAATAATAAACCACAGTTTTAGTATAGCACTAAATATTAAGAAAAAAAATACAATCATCATCATCACATTACAATTCCCAGTCAACATATAACTAAACACAGTCGCTACAACAGTCTTATGAATCTTACATGTTTTGAACGAAATACAGACAAAACTATGATATTCCAACACGACACCAATTGTGTTGTCGTCTACTCCTCGTCAGACAAGTTACAATGAACTCCACTTAAGAGATGAAAATATAATAGGGATGAGCATTGACATGCTCAGTAGGAATACAATTACTTACCTTTAGGTTTTATTAATTACCACATTAACACTTGCATGGTTAGTTAGTTCTCAATCATTATTCATCTAATGAGGTTCATTATGATCATATTTCATGGATACCTTACGTTTATCATTACCGAGTTTCATACATATATATATATATATATATACAAATATCATGATTCATTAATATCACTAGGTATCTACATTTCAATAGAGTATCCATCACTCAACTCATCGAAACTCAAATGGGCGCACTTGTTCACTCTCCAATCATTCCAAAGTGGCAAGTGAGGGGACATCAAGCCCCAGATTCTTACCAAGTCGTTTCCTGTACAGTGCGCTCTAGGACTTTCGACCCAAGGGAGCGTCATCGTCTCCCCCTTTTTTACCTTTTAGGGTATTCGTACCCAAAGACATAACCGCTACCCTCTTCACGTCTTACCATTCCTCTATAATCAATCATTATATATAGAGTTAGTTTTCCTAATCATACTTTTAAATTTATAACAACAAATGTCAAATCAATTTATTCCTCACTGTATAATATAGGACGAGTTCATGTCATAGTCTCATAAGTAACATTTATATAATAACAATTCAACACACGTGTATATCTTGCAATATAAATAATAAATTTTTATTTCATAAAAACCTTACAAAAGATGAGTAATAGATTCCCTACCTCTTTGCAATATATCTATTGAAAATTTACGACTTACAAAATCAAGTTTGGCATGTAAGCTTGAAATACATAGTTATCTTAAAACGTATATAAAAAAATAACCATACTTTAACTTAAATCCTAATTTATAATTACATTAATTTACCATTTATTTTTATTAGTGTGCCATAATTATTAATATACTAAAATTGTGAATATCAATTTTTTTCAATTTAAATTTAGTAAATTATAAAATAACAATATAATAAAAATTTATGAAAAATAAAATAATATGATTTTAAAATATTTAGAAATAAAATAATTAAAAAGTTTGATATTCATTTGAATAAAATTATTTGAAATTACAAATTTCATAGTCAAATATTTATTATTTTGAGAATATAAGTTATCAAATAACTACCATTGTCCTAGTGGTTTGGTCTTTCTTATTCGTCCTTAAGGTTAGGGGTTCAAACCCCACCTAAAGCATAAAATTCATCTCTAATTTTATTAAATCTCTCTTTGGAAAAACGACACCTAGTTTTCTAGGAAAAATGATATATAGTTTTTGTAAAAAAGTCACTTGGAAAAGTTCTCCCAAAGAGCCCAAAATCCAAAATTTGAGTTTTTCTTCAAAATCTTGGTTTTCTAACAACTTTCTAAGTATAAAAACAATGTATAAATGATATAGAATCATCTCTATACAATATAAACTCATTTCCATACTCAAAACATAATCAAAATCTATGTTTTAAGTTTGAAAAGTTTACTTCAAATTCAAGCCAAATGCGTTGTTTTGATCACCAAAATCCTATCGTTTCCAAGCTCTATGAGTTGTTAGGAAGTTTTTTATGGATTTTTATGAGAAAATAACTTAGAAATCTTAAAGCATGTTTAAGTTTTGCCTTGGTTTTTTCTTTGCTTTTGGGTTGTCATGAAGGAAGAAGAAGAGAAGGAAGAAGGAAAAGAAAAGGAAGAGCACGGAGGTAGAGAGAGACATGTAAGAGTGAGAGAGAGAAAGAAACAAATAAGAAGAGGAAAAAGAAAGAAAAGGACAAATGGGAGGTTGGGCAGAGAGTCACGGGGTAAGGGAGAGGAAAGAAGACAAAATAGAAAAAGGAAAATGATTAGGGTGCAAAACATGTAGAATTAGGTAAGAGTTGTCTCCTCCAGAGACTTTTGATACAAAATGCCAATGTAGCAGTGTCATAAATAAATAGAGCAACAAAAGCAATTCGGTAAATTTTAGATACAACAAAATTTTATAAAGTTTGAATTGACACACTAATAATTATTTAATTTATATACAATTATACCAGTTAAAAAATATTGGATGTTACACTCTCCCTTCCTTTAATAAATTTCGTCCTCGAAATTTTCATACAACTATACATGTCATTAAAACAAATGTGGGTGTTTCTCCCTCATTTCTGATTCAAGTTCCTAAGTGGCTTTCTCGTTAGCATGATGTTGCCATATCACTTTTACTAGAGGAATTTAGCGACGACGCAAAATTTTTACTTCATGATCCAATATCTGAATTGGAACTTCCTCATAAGTCATGTCTAATTGGATCGAAACATCTGTCCACATGATCACATGTAAAGGGTTTCGTTCATACTTTCTCAACATCAATACATGAAATATGTTATGCACAAGGGACGATTAAGGTGGTAGGTCTAGATGGTAAGCAAGCATTCTAATCTGTTCTATAATCTTAAACGGTCCTGTATACCTTCGTGCTAGCTTTCCTCTAACACTAAATTGAGATACACCATGCTTTGGTTTCACTTTCAGAAACACATAATCTCTGACCATGAACTCTATTGGTCATCTCCTCTTATCCACAAAGCTCTTTTGTCGACTTTGAGCCGACTTAAGGCGTTCATGAATAATCTGGATCTTATTCATTGTTTCCCAAATGAATTGACATCCAAGATCAAGACGTTCTTCCTTTTCATCCCAACATAGTAGAGATCTACAAGGCCTACCATATAAAGCCTCATAAGAAACCATTCCAATACTTGCTTGGTAACTATTCTTATATGTGAACTCAACGTATGGCAACTGTGCAGCCCAATTAGTTCCAAAGTCTAACACATAAGCTCGAAGCATATCCACGAGAATTTGAATGACACATTCGGATTGTCCATCTATTTGAGGATGAAAAGTAGTACTAAAACTTAGTTGAGTTCTCAGCTTTCTATAATCATCTCTAAAACTTCAATGTAAAACGTGTATCCTTATGAGAGACTATCAACATTAGTACACCATATAATGTCACTATCTTTTCCACATACAATTGAAATAGCTTTGAGACATTATAGCTAGTTTTGATTAGGATAAAGTAGGCTGTTTTGGTTAAATGATCCACAATTACCTAAATGGCATCATGCCCTATTTGAATCCTAGGAAATCTAGTAACAAAATCTATTGTCACATGGTCCCACTACCATTCAGGAATAGGTAAGCTCTTTAGCTCACCTCTCGGCTTTTAGTGTTCTGCTTTGACGTGTTGACATGTCATGCACTTGGAGACAAAAGTTGCTACATTAAGTTTCATTCCTTGCCACCAATATTGTCACTTCAAATCTATATACATCTTAGAGCTTCTAGGATGAATAGCAAACTTAGAACTATGTGCTACATCCAACACTACATGCCTAAGAAAAGGGTCCTCTAGGACAACGAATCTTCATTTATAAAACAAGATTCCTTTTGGTTCAATCTGCCATCTATCTAGTTGTTCATCATTCTGTATTTATTCCTATATCATATGTAACCCTTTATCATGCCATTGTCCTTGTTTCACTTGTTGGATTAACATAGGTTGCTATCACATTGAAGAGGAAGGCTCTTTCATCGTCCTCATAATACTACAAGTCGAAGTCAGCGATGGTGATTACTCGCCTCCAATCTTCCAATGCTAAGCTGGCCATGATCCCGTTGTTCTTACAACTTAAAGCATCTGCCACCACATTTACTTTTCTAGGATGATATTGAATGCTAAAGTCGTAATCCACCATGTTTTTGGTCCATCTTTGTTGCCTTAGCTTGAGATCCTTTTGAGTAAATAAGTACTTCAAACTTTGGTGATCTGTATAGAGCTCAAAACTTGCACCATATAAGTAACATCTCCAAATCTTGAGTGTGAAAACTACAATAGCTAACTCAAGATCATGTGTAGGGTAATTCCTCTCATGGGGTTTCAATTGGCGTGAGGCATAAGCAACTACTCGAACATGTTGCATAAGCACATAACCCAAACCATTTCTTTAGACGTCAGTGTACACAGTGTAAGGTTCCTCATTGTTGGGTATGATAAGTACAGGTGCGTTGGTGAGTCTCTGCTTTAGTTCCATGAATGTTTCCTCACATTTATCATCCCATATGAACTTAACATTCTTCCTAGTGAGTTTTGTCAATGGAGAAGCAATCTTTGAAAAGTTTTCCACGAAGCGTTGATAATATCCAGCTAATCCAAGGAAACTTCAGATCTCCAACACATTCTTTGGTCGTACCCAATTTAATACCTCTTCAATCTTAGAAGGGTCCACTGAGATGCCTTCTCAGAGACAATATGTCCTAGGAACTTGACCTTTGTAATCCAAAAGTCACACTTTTCCTTCTTTACATATAGGTCATGTTCTCTCAATGTCTGTAGAACGATCCACAAATGGTCAGCATACTCTTCTTTGGTTTTGGATTAGATTAAGATATCATCTATAAAAACAATGATAAATTGATCAAAGTATGGTCAAAAGACACGATTCATCAAGTCCATGAAAGCCTCAGGTGTATTGGTCAATCTGAAAGGCATGACGAGAAACTTAAAGTGACCATAGTGAGTTTGGAATGCTATCTTTGGAACATCTTCTTCCTTTTTTTTCAGTTGGTAATATCCAGACCGCAAGTCAATCTTTGAAAAGTATCATGATCCTCCCAACTGATCAAACAACTTGTCAATTCAGGGTAAAGAGTACTTGTTCTTGATTGTCAGGCAATTGAGCTGGCGACAATCGACACAGAGTCTCAATGATCCATCATGTTTCTTCACAAATAGTACTGGAGCTCCCCAAGGTGATATACTCAGTTGAATAAATCCTTTTTCTAGTAGTTCATCCAATTGCTTCCTTAGTTCCACCTTCTTAGTAGGTGCCATCCAGTACAAAGCAATGGAAACAGGCACTGCTCCTGGAATTAGGTTGATGACAAATTTGATTTCTCTATCAGGCGGAAGTCTAGGCAATTCATTTGGAAAAACATCTGGGAATACATTCACTACATGAGTGTGAGAAGATGAGTCACTCCTCTTCAATTCTCCTTTCGATGCAAAGATCATTCCAAGACCACTGAAATTCCTTTGTCCTCTAATGCAAGCCTTTGGCATAGAGGCTGGCATCACCGTCCCTATCTTTGCTTGAAAATTAATAACTTTTCCATTCTTTGTGAACAAAGAGATACATTTTCGGTGACAATCTACTATAGCCTAATATCTAGTTAACCAATCCATTCCTAGGATTACGTCAAACTCCATTATGGTTATTACATATAAGTCAGCTGATAATCTATGTTCCCCTATGACAATACACACTAATTTATAAATCATTGAGACTTCAACTATTCCACCCATTGGTGTATTAAGGGTTAGTGGTGAGCTTCATGTTTCAATTTTTAGTTGTAGTATGGAAGTAAACAACATAGATATAAACGAATGAGTAGCACCAGTATCAAATAAAACATGAGGCCAAGAGTGAGATACATTAATCGTATCGTCTATAATAGAGTTGTCGACCTATCTTGTTTGTCCAATCGTGGCTGTATAGCACAAGCCTGTGCTGTTGCTTTCCCCTTATCATTGTTTCCATCCCCTTGACTTCCCTGGCTGCTACTAGCATTATTATTTATCCCAGGAAGGTATGGCCTTTGATTTACAAAATCCTAAGGAGTCAGTTGGAAGTTCTAATTTAAATAGAAACTAGACCCCAGTGGCCTCTGGTGATAATTGTATTGGGGCTGGAATTCTCGAGATTAAGTAACCGAAGCTTAAAAAAGTGGTGAGTTTTGCTAGAATGTCCCTCGGTTTTGACTCCCTCCCTACATAGTGGAGCCAAAATGACTACCTTGTAGTCTTGAAACAATAGATGGTTGTGCAGGGCGATTAGGGCAGTTCCTTTTAAAATGTCCTACTTGTCCACAATTATGACAAGCGTGTGGTTGAAAGCAATAGTTACCCGAGGATCCACCACCAATTCTCACTCCACTATTCAGTGTTACTTGCCCTTGAGACCTACCTTTTTGCTCATATTCTTTTAGCACCCATATTCTCCCTAGGAGTTATTTAGCTATGACTCTACATGTTGACTAGCAGCTACAAGTTCAAGAAATTCAGTTAATGGGATGGTAGCTATCATTTGTCTGATTTTTGGCCTTAGGTTAAATCTGAACTTTTTGCACCTTGCCATGGGGCCGATATAGCTCCGGGGTTATAGTGAGACAACTCTATAAATGAGCCTTGGTATTTAGCTACCGACATATCTCCTTGCACCAAATTTTCAAATTCCTGCAACATTGCTTGTCTATGACTCTAGGGAACATAAGTATTATGAAATATCATTTTAAACTGATCCTAGGTGAGGTTTTGCACATCATAATCATCCTTTTAAAGATCCCATCATTCCTCAACTTTGCCATCAAATGCATACATTGCAAAACTGAATCAGTATTCTTATGGGATTTTCAGGGTATGCAACTTCTTCTTGACAGCCTTAAGCCACTGTTTTGCCATGGTAGGATTGGGTTCTCTTATAAATGCAGGGGTTTTTGCTTCATGAACTCCTTTAGTAGAGTTAGGTGATGTTGTTTAGGGTCACGAGCCTCCATAGGTTTCTACACATTTTGCAAAGCTTGAAGAATTTGTCCCAAGTTGTTTACTTCCAGCACAACTGGTTAAGGTTATGTTACCTGCCAGGGTTGCTCAACTCCCTAAGCTTGTTCCATTGGTTTGGGTTGCTCAACTTCTTGAGTATGTTCAACTGGTTGTGGCTGCATAATAGGTTGGATTTGCTCAACAAGTTATGATTGTTCAGACGATTACACTTGATGTCTGATGGCATATTTTATATTGACTGCGGAATTTTAACTAGGATTAGTACCAATGATGATGACAATAACATTTTACTTTAAAACCATTTCAAAAAATTGATTTTTAAGGTGGTACTACACCCCCTAGGTTAACAAAACTTAGGCTCTGATATCAAAATCTATAATGTCCCTATGTGCGGGTTAACAGTATTGAATAAATTTTAATTAATTTAATTATGATACCATTTCAAAACAATAAAACATTGCCCATAGGTCTTTGAAATAAACAGAAAACAAGAATAAGCTTGAAATAACAAACTACAGTTTTAGTGTAGCATCAAATATTTAAAAAAATACAATCATTATCATCATATTTCAATTCCTAATCAACATATAACTAAACATAGTCACTACAACAATCTTATGAATCTTACATGTTTTGAACGAAATATAGATAAAACTATAATATTCCAACATGACACCAGCTGTGTTGTCGTCTACACCTCGTCAGACAAGTTACACTGAACTCCACCTGAGAGATGAAAATATAATAAGCATGAGCATCAATATGCCTAGTAGGGAATACCATTACTCACCTTTAAGTTTTATTAATTACCACATTGACACCTGCATGGTTAGTTAGTTCTCATTCATTATTCATCTTATAAAGTTTATTATGATCATATTTCGTAGATGCCTTACGTTTATCATTACCGAGTTTCATACATACATATACTTATACAAATATCATGATTCATTACTATCCCTAAGTATCCACATTTCAATAGGGTATTTATCACTCAACTCATTAAAACCCAAATGGGCACACTTTTCCACTCTCCAATCATTCCAAGGTGGCAGGTGAAGGGACATCAAGCCTCAAATCTCCATTAAGTCATTTCCTATACAGTGTGTTCTAGGACTTTTGACCCAAAGGAGCATCATCACCTCCCTCTATTTTACCTTTTAGGTATTTATGCCTAAGGACGTAACTGCCTCCCTCTTCACACCTTACCATTCCTCATAATCAATCATTATATATAGAGTTAGTTTTCCTAACCATGCTTTTAAATTTATAACAACATATGTCAAATCAATTTATTCCTCACTATATAATACAAGATGAGTTTATGACATAGTCTCATAAGTGATATTCATATAATAGTAGTTCAACATACATATATATCTTGCAATGTAAATAACAAATTTTTATTTCATAAAAACCTCATAAAAGATGAGTAATAGATTCCTAACCTCTTTGCAATATATCCACTAACAATTTCTAGCTTTTAAAATCCAGTTTGCCATGTAAGCTCCAAATACATCGTTATCCTAAAATGTATATAAAAAATAACCATACTTTAAGTTAAATCCTAACTTATAATTACGTTAATTTACCATTTATTTTTATTAGTGTGCCATAATCATTAATATACTAAAATTATGAGTATCAATTTTTTCAATTTAATTTTAGTAAATTATAAAATAACAATATAATAAAAACATATGGATTTTATTTTAGTACAAAATATGTTAAATTAAATTTTTAAAATAAATAATACGATTTTAAAATATTTTGAAATAAAATAATTAAAATGTTTGATATTCATTAAAATAAAATTATTTGAAATTACAAATTTTATAGTAAAATATTTATTGTTTTTAGAACATAAGTTATCAGATAATTACCCTTGATTTAGTGGTTTGGTCTTCTTTATTCGTCCTTGATTTTGGGAGTTCAAACCCCACTTGAAGCATAAAATTCTCCTCTGATTTTTTTAAATCTCCTTTTGGAAAAACAATATGTCATTTTTAAGAAAACAACATGTAGTTTCTAAAAAACAACGTGTAGTTTTTGTGAAAAACGACCTAGAAAAGTTCTCCTAGAGTACCCAGCCTAAAATCTGAATTTTGAGTTTTTCTTCAAAATTGAGTTTTCTAACAACTTTCTAAGCGTAAAAACAATGTATAAAGGATATCTAATCATCTTTATATAACATTAACTCATTTCCATAGATTTTTATACTCTAAACACAATCAAAATCTAAGTTTTAAGTTTGAAAAGTTTACTTTGAATTCAAGCCAACTACGTTATTTTGATCACCAAAATCTACTTATTTCCAAGCTTTATAAGTTGCTAGGAAGTTGTTTGTGGATTTTTGTGAGAAAATAACTTGGAAATCTTGAAGGATGTTTTGAGTTTTGCCTTGGTTTTTTCTCTGCTTTTGGGTTGTGGTGAAAGAAGAAGGAAAAGAAAAGGAAGAGCAGGGAGATAGAGAGAGACGTGTGAGAGTAAGAGTGAGAGAGAGAAAGAAACAAATAAAAAGAGGAAAAAGAAAGAAAGGGACAAATGCGAGGTTGGGAAGAGAATCATGGGTGAGGGAGAGGAAAGAAGACAAAATAGAAAAAGGAAAATGATTCAAGGGTAGAACATGTAGAATTGGGAAAGGGTTGTCTCCTCCAAGGACTTTTTATAGAAAATTCCAATATGGCATTTTCGTAAATAAATAGAACAACAAAAGCAATTCGGTAAATTTTAGATACAACAAAATTTTACAAAGTTTAAATTAGCAGACTAATAATTATTTAATTTATATACAATTATATCCGTTAAAAAAATAACGGATGTTACATTTTCGTAGTGGAAGTGGGTCGCTTTTCCCTTAGCACAAAGTCTAAATCCATACATTTGAGAACGATTTCCATGTTCTCTTTGTAGACCTTAAAATTTGTCCTATTTAGCATTGGGATAGTCTTGACTTGAAAAGAAACATTTGTGGCATTAGCAATAGATACTAAATAAAGAACAAAATAAAACAACATACTCATAATCACAAACATGTCATAATAAAATGAACAAATGACATAACAAAAAAAAATTGAGGACTCATCACAAGATACCTAGCGCAACATCGATGTCTAGTCTTTAGGTAGGACATCAACTGTAAGCGGTACTCTCAACACAATAATCAAATATTAACAATAAATATTATTAAACAATAGCCTTTCTTTACACTGACTATTCTTCACATAAAAAGCTTTATAATTGTCACATATTTATTACCACAAGTGTGTCTGCTATTTGGCCAAATGGTAACCTTCCTTTGGGCCAGTCATAATTCACATAAATAATTAACATACAAACAACTTAATATTTCTAATTAGATTAAACTACACAAAAGATGTTACTTTGGCAACGTGTTGTTTTAATCAATTTAATCAAAATATAAGACACAAACTATGCAAATTATAATCCTTAATGATAATCAAAACAATTGTTTTGATTTTTTTTTTTTTTTTGCATATCTCAAAGTGGCACGGCGCTATGAATTTCTATCTACCTTGCTGCAGTGCACCCAACGAGCACTGCAGCGTTTCGCAAAATTTGTTAGAGCACTACAGTGTGCCCTAACGGGCACTGCGGTGCTCTGGCCTCTATTTGTAGTGTCATAGTGCTACACATAAATAGCCAAAGCATCACGGTGCTGTGATTTTTGCAGCATAGCTCCTGTTGATACTTACCAATGGGTGGCAGCGGATCAACACCATGTGCAGCTATGCACGGTGCTCAAATGGCTCTTCGTTGCTCATCTTGGCTTTCTTGGACGTATCTGTGACAAGAAGAGGGATGCCTTGAAGGTAAAAAAGGGGACACTGGTATGGTGCCAGACAAGGGCTCTCCGACATTCAAGGTAGGTACTGCTCAATAGAGTATGAGAGCTAGTCAGTTGGAAAGGAGCATGTTGGCCTCGAGCTGCAGTAAATGCACTCTATTTATAGGCTATCACTTGAACCGGTTGTTAGGTGGGTTTCATCCATGAGCCGTGTCTTATATCAAGGCCTATCAGAGGGCAAGTGACATGTGTCATAGCTTCTGTCGGTCGATCGGCCTCCATCTGATAGCGTAAATGTGGCCATTTGTTGACCTTATATGGTGAGTGGTTGTCTGTTTACGGGCTCTGACAATCCAACCCGAGCACGTGTCCTTCCCGTGGAGGCAAGGGCTTACGTCACGACCAACAAGCCTTGTAGAGCACCTCAAAAGGAAGAGTCAAGGTCAAAAGGTTACAGATTGCCTTCTTAATGACTTTTGTTGAGTATAGTTGTCAAGCCACCAAGGAGGTGTTCCTTGGGGACTGCACCGAGCACACACCCAACAGTAGCCCCCAAGTGTACGTAGTTGAAGCTTGACTGGGTGGACTATGCTAAAAGGGTATGCTCGGCTCAGGTTGGCCTTCAGGCTATGTTTTGTGGTGATGGAGTTGAAAAGCCACATGGTCAAGCTCGGTGAGATACATGTCAACACATGATTGGTGAATCATTGTGTCTCTTTGATTTTCATGCCCGAGTTTCATGCTTGAGTTTTGGCTACACATAGGTGTTAATTCCCTGTTGTGCCAATGCGTGAGCACATTTGGACTTCGAAACTTTCGAGTTTTAGATACAAAGTAGCAAGCTATGACCTGAGAACTTAATACTTTGTCTTGAGCAACTACAAACCGAGCAAGTAATCTTCCCAAAGTGAATATTTGAAAATGAGTGACCTAAGGGATTCTCAAAATGACATAGCCATTTCTGGGTCAGATAGTAGTACCGAGACTAACCAGTAGACGACCGAGGAGGTCAATGTAGAGGGTGTTTTGCCCAGTCAGGACGGCATGGCTTGGCTGGCTAGATCCTTAGCCTTAGTGTTGAGACGGTGCCAGAACAGGAGTTCTTGGACATGATTGATGGGAGACATCTAGTCAGGCCATGTAGGGGTAAGGACCTGTACATCGGGGCAGTTGCCACAGGCATGTCTCGGGTTACAGCCCAGGAACGTATCGGCTTGGTGGCAGTCGTCGATGTATAGACCACCTCGGGCTAGGGAGCTAGGGCTCCCGTCCTTATCATGGGCTAGGTGACAGTTAATACCTCAATCGGGGAGGGTCGGCCAGCCAAAGATGCGAAAGCAGAAGGCAAAGAGGCCAAGGACGAGGAGGTCAAGGGGAGGCCTATCATGACTAGGGTTTGGGAGATGATCGCCTACAGGAGCTCTCATCTCGGCCAGGTTTTCACAGCGGGGTACACATCAGCTTGGACACTAGGCCGGGTCGAGGCTTTACGTCGCGAGTATTGGATCCCCCATGATGTTGAACTTGTCTTACCTGGTGAGAGAGACTCATCGTTGAACTCGCCAGAGGGCCATATCATATTGTATGTGGAGTTCTTCCAAACAGGACTTCGCTTCCCCTTCCATCATTTCCTTCGATCGGCATTAAATGATTTGAATATGTGCCCTGCCCAACTGAACCCGAATTGCTATCGCTCCCTAATTGAGATGTCTGTCCTTTGGAGATATTACCATGTGACTGAGATGCCATAGGAGTCTTTCAAATAAGTGTACAAGATGAAGAGACTTCCTCGACAATCAAGCTCGTATTACTTCACTGGCTTCAAGAAGGACTTCATTCTTAGGAACCCTAACTTTGACAAGCTTTGAAAGTTTGAATGGTTTTTCATCAGGGGGAATTACATGTCTCGGGCTGGTGAGGTGGTACCTGAGGACTAGGAAGTCCTAAAAAGGTTTGAGTATAAGCACATTTGGTCAAAAAGACCATAGGCACCGAGCGAGGTCATCGTGGTAGTGGAGGAATTATATTCAAAGCCCAAGTCAACTTGTAGCAATCCTTCCTACTTCGAAAGACCAACCTTGCCATTATGGTTGGTTCGAGGGGTCTAGCTCAATAAACCCTCATTATAACATACCACCTGCTCGAGCGGTTGAGCAAGTGACTATTATACGGCATGTCGAAGATATCCCAAGGCCGAGCTCTAGCCAACCTAATGGCCAATGAGGGAGCCACCATCATTTAGTTCTGAGGACTCTTTAGGTGGTTCTTTTGGGTTAGGGCCACCCATCACCGACAAAGACCTTAAGGATGTGATAAGGCATCTCTACTCGTCAAGCCAGCTCTGGATCGGGGGTACGCCTCAAGTTCTTTCTTTTTTTTTTTTTTTTTTGCTTTCCCCAAGCTTATCTTGACTTGTACTTTTCTTGCAAAAATGTCTTTGTGGTAGATGTCAAGGCAGGAAAGGTAGAGGATGATGGAGAATCTTTGCCGATCTAAAGGGAATGAGGTCTTCAGGTTGAAGAGAAGAAGGACCCAGGAACCCGACCTCTCTCCTGTTGCCAAGCAGCTGATAGCCCCATAACTATCGATGATGTCAAAAGGCTCAACGAGCCGAGGCCACCCTACGACAATCGTCGCCGTTGTTCCACCTCCACCAACCGAGCTGTCGAGTAGCCATCATGCGACACACTGCTTGATGGTCGAGACCATCAGCGAAGCTATGCCTAAGGAGGAGTTCTACAAGGCAGTTCGAGAGGAGACGTTCTCTAACTGCTTCCGTTCGACCTTGCGGCTATTTATCAAGGTATGTGCTACTTGATTGTCCCAAACTTCCCATTAATTTGCACTTTTCTGGCTCTAATCATTTACTCTTGTAGGACTACTTGTACATCAAGATGGTCGACTTCATCACCAAGGAGACCTTCCACTTCAAGTAGAGGAAAGCCAAAAGGCTTGTAAGGAGAAAGATCAGGTAGAGAAGGCACTGGAAGAAAAAGAGGTTGAGCTCTCTCTAGCAAAGATCGACATTACATGGGCCGAGGACGAGGTAAGGAAAGCTCGAGAGAAGGTCGACAAGGCACGGGCCTAGGCAGACCAAGCTCGGGCCTCTCTTCAAGTTGCTCGAGATGAGCACAAGCGATTTTTGAGGGTGGAGTTGCTTCGCAGGCTGGCCTAGGTAGTGGACGATTTCAACTTTCAAGGCGTCCACCAAATATGAACAATTATTATCTCAGGATGAAGGACCTTTGAGAGTACAAGAAACATGCTAAGGCCGCTGCCATGGACTAGTCTTTGGTGGTCGAGCTTGAGGAAGGTGAACACAAGTAGCAGGTCGGTGTCCAAACTCCTAGTAGGCAGGGCAATGTGGTGGACCTTTACACTGAGAATGGCAACGGGGAGGTCAGTGATGTTGGAACCTAGGCCCAGAGCTAAAAATATTGTACTTTTTTTTGTACTTTCCTTTTTTAGGTTTGAGAGGTACCTGGTTATTTGTACTTCCTACATACAATTAAGAATTTTGATAAAATTTTCATTTTTTCCAAGTTTATTGTTATTTGGTTATTTTGTTTTTTGTTTTGCCAAGCAGGAAAAACCCACATTTCGAACCAAATTTTAAGACACCCTTGTTCGGCACACACTTGCTTGACATGTAGTGCCCTATAGCCCCCTTTACACTTGTTTAAGTTTTTCAAAACATTTACAAGTCTAATCATGGTTGGGAGTTAAATTTTCCCAAGGTCACCACCATATCATGGTGACTTTTGTTCGGGTCGTCCAAAACATGTTGGACTAGTAGACTGGTATTTCAAGTCTACTTGTGATCCAAAAACATGTCGACCAGCCCCCTAGTCCAGATATAGGGATAGCCCACCCTCTTCGAGAGTAATGGCTTAGTCCCCTAGATAGGAGTTAGGGTGGCCCTCCCTCTTTGGAAGTTATGGCCCCCTTTAGTGGAAATGTTTGAAGGAATGGCCCTTTTTAGTGGAATTGTTTGAAGGAATTCTTTAAAAGTATATTTTCATTAACATTCTTTTTTGTACATCTCTGCTCCGCTTAGCAGATCTTTTAGTTACAAAAGAATAAAGCTAGAGGTCAAAAAAGGAGTTTCAGCTCTTGTTAACAATAGAATTTCTTTAGGTGCTCAGTATTCCAAGGGTGATCGAGCACATTTTCTTCCATGTCAGCGATCCTATACATGCCTAGCTGGACAATACTGACCACCTTGAATTGGCCATCTCATTTTAGGCTGAAAAACCTAAGCCTGGGCTGTTAAACAATGACCTTTTTGAGTACTAAATCACCAACTTTAAAACTTCTTGGATGAACCCTCTTGTTGTAGTACTGAGCAACGGCTTGATTTTGAGCCGTGGTGTGGATAAGAGCTCTGTCTCTTTTCTCTTCTAGCAGGTCGAGTTCGAACATCATGAGTTTAGTGTTTTGTAGTTCATTGTAGTGTTTAACCATGAAGCTCAGTAGGCTGACTTAGGCTAGGATAATGGCCTCGGCTTTATAGACGAGGGAGAATAGAGTTTCTCCTGTGGCAGTCTAGGCTATGGTACGATCAGCCCAAAGTACCTTCAGGAGCTCATCAATCCACACACCTTTAAGCCCTTCTAGTTTTTTCTTTAGGTTGTCTTTGATAGTCTTGTTGAACACCTCAACCTATCGATTGCTCGGACGGCTAGGTGAGGAAAAGACCTTCTTGATGCCGAGCTATTTGCACAGGTGGAGGAGACTTGCTGATTCGAACTACTTGGTGTTTTGGTAACTATTGTGTGTGGGATTTCGAACCGGTAGATAATATTATTCTAGATGAAGTTGGTGCATTTGGCTTCAATCATGTTGGTGCAAGGTTTGACCTCTACCCACTTAGTGAGATAGTCGATGGCCACTATGCAATATTTGAACTGTGATCGGGCTTAGGGAGAGGCCTGATTAGGTTGATGGCCCACTTAGTAAATGGCTAGGCAAATGTGATGGAGTTAATTTACTCGGCATGCTGTCTAATTGTCCGAGCGAACTACTAGCACTTGAGGTATTTTCATGCATATTTCTGATAGTCTTGCTTCATAGTCAGCCAATAGTATCCTTGGCAAAGGCATTTATAGGATAGAGAATGCCCCCTGCATAATTGCTGCACAACCCACTATGGATTTCTTGCATGAGGTATTGAGCTTCTTCGAACCTAACACACCTTAGGCATGGGGTAGTATAGCCGTGTTTATAGAGTTTTCCCCCAATCATTGAATACCAGGCCGAGCTGTTACGGATGCATCAGGCTTGCTCTCAGTCACTTGATAACTCAACTATGGTTAGGTATCGGATGATCGGGTCCATCTAAGTACACGTTTGCTTTTTGGCTACACTAGCTACTTTTTTGGTGATGCTCGGTTTAGCCAATCTTTCAATTGAGACTGATATTAGCTCAATATCGTCCAACCCCAAGGCCATCAAGCAAGTGTGTCAACCTCTAAATTCCTGGATCTCAATATCTAGATGAAGGAATAGGCCTTGAATTGCCCTAACAACGCTTTGACCTATTTTAAATAAGCGGTCATGGATTTTGTTCGAGCTTGAAATCCATTGATGACCTCTTGGATAATGAGCATTGCGTCACTATAGAAGCAAATGTGGTCTAGCCCGACGTCATGTGTGATTCTGATCCTAGCTAGTAGTGCTTCGTACTCAGCTTCATTATTAGACGCTTTGAAGTCGAAGCGAAACACATAAATGGCCTTGTATTCATTTGGACTGGTGATGACCAAGTCGGTGCCTGAGTCGTTAGCTCATGATAACCTGCCCATAAGAAGCATCCATTTGGGCTTAGGCTCAGTAGTGCATCTACTGCTATTGGGCGCGTCTTGGACCTCAACATGGGCTTTCTTGACAGATGGGGTATTCTGCTTGGTGTCGGTGAACTCCACAATGAAATTGGCCAATGTTAGTGCCTTAATAGCCATCCTAGCCATAAAATGTATGTGGTATTGTCCAAGCATAATAGACCACTTGGCCATCCATCCAGATATCTCTGAACTTTGAAGCACTTGGCGCAAAGGGTACTCAATTGGGACCTGAATGATGTGAACTTGGAAATATGATTAGAGCTTTTGGGCAGAGGTAACGAGGGCAAACGCCAGTTTTTCTAATGGTGGGGACTGCTCCTCGACGCCCTGAAATACGTAACTTGTGTAGTAGACTGGCTTCTGAACACTACCTTTTTCTCGAACAAGGACTAAGCTCACTACCTTCTCGGATATAGCCAGATAGTCATATAGCGTTTCTCTCGATAAAGGTTTAGATAGGAGCGGAGGGGTGGCTAAGTATCTTTTAAGAATTTGGAATGTTTTCTCACACTCCTTGCTCCATTTAAACTTCCCGTTAAGTGCTTGGAAAAAGGGATGGCACTTGTCTTTAGACTGAAAGATGAGTCTGGATAGAGCCGCTATCATGTCGGTCAGTTTCTGTACCTCCTTGATAGTACGGGGCACATGCATATTGATCGTGGCCTGGGCTTTGGCTAGATTGACTTCAATTCGTCTCTTGTTAACCATAAATCTGAGGAACTTGCCAGACTTAACTCCGAATGCGCATTTAGCTGGGTTGAGTTTCATCTTGTGTTCTTGGAGAATGTCAAAGCTGGCTTGGAGATCAAGATATGGTTCATTGCTTAGATGGATTTGACAAGCATGTCATCCACGTATACTTCCATGGTTTTATCAATTAGTTGAGCAAACATTTTGTTCACTAGGCACTGATATATAGCTCCGGTATTCTTTAGTCCAAATGGCATAACCATGTAGCAGAAAAGTCCTTGGTCCGTGGTGAAGGCGGTCTTGATCTAGTCTTCCTTGGCCATCTTAATTTGGATGTATCTAGAGTAGGTGTCCATGAAACTTAAAAGCTCGTGTCTGACCATTGTATCCACAAGTTGGTCTGTCTGGGGCAGTGGAAGGCAATCCTTTGGGCAGGCTTTGTTGAGGTCGGCATAGTCAATATAGTTCAAAACTTCTCATTCGCTTTCTTAACCAAGACTACATTCGCTAGCCACTTCAGGTAGGTGACCTCTTGGATGAACCTGGCCTTTAAGAGCTTCTGGACCTCCTTGTTGATGGCAGCATACCTCTCTAGGTTGAATGCTCTCCTCTTCTAGATGATCGGTTTGTGCTTGGGGTAGACATCAAGGTGATGGAAAATAATGCTGGGGTCGATGCCAAGCATGTCTTCATAAGACCACACAAATACATCTCGATATTCCGTGAGGAACTTCTCTAGGTCGGCCTAGATCTCAAGTTTCAGTTGAGACCTAAGTTGGATCATTCGGTCAGGATGTTCGAGATCCAAGTTATACAGTACTAATTCTTTGGCCGTCGTGGCTTGTACTTCCTCTTTTGGGAGTCGAGGGTTCAAGTCAGACATCATCTTAGGCTTTTGCTCGGCAAGAAAGGGCACTTCATCTACTTTGAATATGGCTGAGACATTTAATTGCCAAGCTACAGCCTCCTTTATGGCGTTAGCATAGCAATCACGAGAATCTTTTTGTCACGATCTGATAACCCTGACCCCACTCTTTATTGGAAACTTCATCACGAGGTGATAGGTGGAGACCATAGCCTTAAGGGCGTTTAGGGTCGGTAGCCCAATGACGATATTATACTTGGAGGGCTTGTCGATGACAAGGAAGTTGATAATGTGCATTACCCGAATAGCACCCTCCCTATAGGTGACCGACAAGCCGATCCTTCTAACTACTCAGACGTATTATCCGGTGAAGCCATATAGGTGTGTCCGGATCAAGATAAGTGCAGCGTTATTGATCTTCAGCCTATCATAAGCTTGTTGAAACAAAATATCAGCCAAGCTGCCATTGTCGATCAGCACAAGCCGAACAATGTTGTTGGCAATTTGGAGCTCACACGCAAGAGCGTCATTATACGGATGAACGAGCTTATCTGCCTCTTCTTTAGTGAAGGTGATGAGGACGTCTTCTTATCTACAAATCTTATTGATATGCTTGGACACGTTCATGAGGTCTTCCTTTTTGATCGGTCGAGCTTCTCGAGCATATCCCATCTTTGTTACATGAACAAGTCTATGTGTCTCGGGTCAGTTGGTCGTTCCTTGAAGCCAAGAGTTAGGACTTGCTCTATAAATTCCCACAGATGCATGTCTCAGACCAATCTTTTGATTTGGTCCTTGAGCTGAATGCAGTCACGAGTATTGTGTCCCACATCCTTGTGAAAATTGCAATATTTATTTTGGTCTCTCTTGGCTTTGCTTCCTTTAACCTTGGGTGGATCCACCAACAAATTCCTCCCACTTACCTGGTTCAACACGTCATCAATGCTGGCGACCAAGGGAGTGTAGCTCTAGAATTTCTCGATCAAGACCTTGGGTTTGTTGGCTTTTTGCTTCTCTTTGTTTGGCTTCTTGCTTTGTTCGGCCTCGAGCTACTTAGGCAGTGTCCTTTGCTTTTTTCCTTTCTTGCCTCCGTTGCTGTTACTTTCCCCTTCCCAACAACTCTTCATATACTCGGCCGCATCGGCATATCTCTAAGCATACCCGAACATCTAGGAAAAAGTGCTTGGTTGCTCAAAGGCGAGTGAACAAGTCAGGTTCCTATCTCTGAGGCCCTTTATGAATGCATGCTTTAGGGTTTCATCTTCGATGTGTCTCACCTCTAGTGTAGCTCGGGTGAAACGGTTGATGTAGTCTTTGACACTCTCATCTCCTTGCTTGACAGCATAGAGGTAAATGACTTCTTTTCTTCTCATTCTGGTCATTGAGCATGCTGTCAAGAAGGTGTTAGACAACTAGCAGATAGAAGTGATGGTGCCCAGCTCTATACGTCAGAACCACTACCATGCAGGGCCAATCAATGTGAGTGAGAACGCTTTGTACATGGTGGTGTCACTGGAAATTTGGAGTAGCAAATGTCCCCAATACAGCTCCACGTGCTCATCGACATAGGTCGTCTTGTCATAGGCCTTGATCTACGGGACCTTGAATTTAGGAGGCATGGGAGCTCGCATGATAGCATTGATGAATGGTGGTTTCAGCATGCTACTCTCGCCAATTCAAAAATGGTTGTTGCGGATCTGATCAATCTACTACTGTAGTTCTTGGAATTGATGGCTGTTGGTATCTTCGGGTAGTCCCAGCCTATATTAGGCACCACCCTCAACCTTTTCGCCTCCTTCAACCTGCCTATCCTAGGGGCAGCCATCTCTTTGGTGTCTTAGCTTGTCAAACACGGATGCCCAGGAGCTTTATGTATATCAGTCTTGGCCCCCCGAGGGCTGATTTGACCTTCTCAGACAAGTTTGTTGTTGGCTGAGACTCCGTGAGTGGTCTGCCTTGAATGCTTGAAGTCGACATCATCCTAGACATCTGTTATCTACCCTGCTCAACCTCCAACCTGTTCTTTTGGGGCTAGGGGAAGGAGGGCAATAGTTGGTTACCGTTGAGTTTGTTGTTGGGCCATCTGTAGTGTGAGCAGTCTGACCACGACTGTGAGTTCTTGGATTGAGTCTTGGTCAACCGAGTCTTCTCGGTCTTGCTCAGCTCTAGCCACACTGCCCTGGTTGCCAAATGGAGATGTCGCTACTTGGGGGCGACCCCAGTGGCTGTTTGGGTTTTGGTTTCAGTTTCAAGCTTCGCCCGATCCCTCTTGTCGAGCGCCCTCATCCTGGGTATTCCCTCTAGTTACCATGCTTAGATTGAAAGGGGATGTGCCTAGTAGTTTCGGATGTATTGAAGGCATAAGGACCCTCCTTCTAGTGCCAAAATGTTGATGCTTACCAGTCGGTAGTGATGGATCAACACCATGTGTGGCTATGCATGGTGCTCGAACGATTCTTTCATGCTTGTCTCGGCCTACTTGGATGTGCTTGCGACAAGATATGGGATGCTTTGGAGGTAAAAAAGGAGACACCGGTGTGATGTCGGGTGTTAGACTAGGGCTCTCTGACACTCAAGGCAGGTACTGCTCGGTAGACTATAGGAGCTAATCAGTTGGGAAGAAGCACATTGGCCTCGAGTTGTAGTAAATGCGCTTTATTTATAGGCCCCCACTTGAACCAAGTGTTAGGTGGATTTTACCTATGACCTGTGTGTCATATCAAGCCCTGTCGAGGGCAAGTGACATGTGTCACTACCTTCGTCGATGGATCGGCCTCCATTTGACAGTGTAAGTGTGGCCATTTATTGACCTTTTAGGGCGAGTGGCTATCCGTTTGCAAGCTCTGACAATTTGACCCAAGCTTGTGTCCTTCTTGAGGAGGCAAGGGCATGCGTTGCAGCCAACATGGGCCTTGTAGAGCACCTTGGGAGGAAGAGCCGAGGTTAAGAGGTTAAAGATTGCCTTCTTGATGATTTCTACCTAGTATAGTTGCTAAGCCACCAAGGAGACATTCCTCGGGGATGATACCGAGCACACCCCCAATGGCGCCCTTAGCGTTGTAGCACACCTCACGGGCTCAGCAAACTATGATTTTCCTCGCCACCTCTTAATGCATGCAGTGGCTTGCCTCACAAGTGTCGCGACACTTCGTTGTGATTTTGCGATGTAAGATCTGTACAAACAGTTGAAGATTTCCAAAAAAATTCTGATTTTTCTCACTTCAGTTCAATTCTTTAATCCTCAATAACACAATAACACCATGGATCAATCAAAATAATAATTCCTTAACCAAAAATCATGCAAGAACAACAATTCACATAAAAAATCCAAAAAATTTTGTATCCAAAAATTTCTAAAATAGACAAAGAATAGAAAAACAAAACAAAATTTGTGTGAATCAATCCAAATAACCTGACATTATGATCACTTTGATGCTATTTAATAGAATTCTTAATTTTAGATATTTATAAATCTGTAGAACCCTAAAATAACTATATCACAGTCCTATATCATGGCAGATTATCAAGAAACTGAATTAAGGGTAAATACCTATATCTATGGTAAGAGCTATCCACTCTTATGCAGAATTTTTACGATGATAGACAAACAGGATAAACGGATTATTGTCTTCCTCAATCAAATCACCTTAGTCTTCAATGGGTTCTTTCTCTTCTTGATAGGAAGAGGGAAAGCTTTAACAAGATTTGATGTGTTGGGGACCATAACCTATAATACCTTTATATACTTTTCTACTAGGATCCTATAAAACCTAGTTAGATCAGTATTAGATATCCATTCATTAAACTTATACCTAGTTAAGAGCCTATGAGCTTTTTATAAATAAACAACTTAAATTAGTCCACTATAATTAAATAGCTATAATATGATTGCTATATTAATATGTTGCCCATAACCTAATAGGAAAATAAAATTTCCCAACATTATTTGCCAAAATTAAAATGCTTTGGTGCGCCAATGTAATTAATTTCTTTTTCTTTTAGAAGTTAAAAAAAACATAATAGTCAATAAATATAAAAAGTTTCGCTTCAAAAAAAAAAAAAGTAGTAAATAGCTCTTTTAAAACAATTGAAATAAATAACAGATCGTGAAACTATTTGTATTAAATATTAACTTTATAATGTAAATAATATATCACTTTTTTATTTATAATGTAAATAATTTTTAGGAATATCAGCAGAAATGGTTGTTTATCTTTCCTTGTTTCAGTAAATCAGTAAATCAGTAAATGGCAAACTTTTTACAAATTTGGTTAAATGGCCGACTAATATTCTCTCATTGTTCAGACTAACAAAAAGACGAAAGCAGTCTCAAAACGCCATTAAAAACCATCCATCATCTCTCTCTGTTTTGTTTATGCGATTGGTTTTCTTAGGTTGGTTTGATTCACTGTAATGGAGATCAGACTTCACTGAAATGTTTACATAGCATTCTTTTATATTTGTGTACTCCGAGATTTAAAGAAAATAAAGACCAGAAAAAAAAAAAAATCGCAACTTGGTCTATCT